>JACXGJ010017736.1:0-10896 GCA_016801105.1 Esox niger
AGAGTTCTTCTTTTTTTAAATGTAATGGATTATATGTGATGACTGAATGTGACTTAATGGTTAATACATTTATAGGTGTGCCAGGCAATTTGCCCTCACAGTTCATTCTGTGTATTTGTCTGCCTGCCAGTGCCCTGAAAACCATACTTTCTCCCGTGTGTTTCTACAATCTATTCCCTAACCTCAATATATTCCCTGGCCTAATAAGCTTACTTGGAAGCTAATAGGTTTGGGGCATTGAGGCCAACTGAGAGGCTTACAGATTTTAACAGAAGCCTTGGGTTTATGCTACAAAATGATCAAGGCCCAGCCTTAAACAAATGTCCTTGTTCCAATGCCTCTCTTTGTTAAATAAGAGCCTTATCCCAAAAGTTCTCATGTGCTTTGAAAATATCACCTGCCCATATTACGCATGTTGTGTTTTAAATACCTCAGCAGACAGAAAGCCCCAGAACGTTTGTTTTATCTATATCATGATACATCAGTCAGCAGGTTTATTCACTGTATATCGCACAATTCATACATAAAAGCAATTAAATGTGCTTTACAAAGAAATATATAAAAATACAATAGCATAAAACAAATACTAGAATAAAAACATCTGCTATACATAGAAGAAGAAACTAAAAATGAAATAAAAATATAACTAGTAGGATCCATAGTAGATTTCACAAGGAAGCTATGAAAACTGTAAGGGTTAAGCACTCAGTCATAGGCATGTGAAAAGAGAAGTGTTTTTAACCTGGATCTACTGTAAAAATATACATACATACGTTTGGGGCACGTTCTGGTAGTTTATTCCAGTTGTATGCAGCCAAACTGCTAAATGCAGCTTCTCCATATTTAGTTTGGACTCTGGGCTCTACTAGCTGACCTGAGTTCATGGATCTAAGAGCCCTGCTCGGTTTATATTCTTCAAACATATCAGAAATGTATTCAGGGCCTAAACAAATCAGCGATTTATAGACTAAAAGCACCACTTTAAAATCTATTCTGTATCTGACTGGAAGCCACAACTAAGAACTGGAGTGATGTTCTCTGTCCTTTTGGTCCTGGTTAACATTCTAGCTAATATAACATAAGGTAGATTTAAGATGAAACTTATGCTGTTATGAGGTTGGGGCCTCTGCTATGAAATATACAATTATGTAAAAGTAGCCCTTTTTCATTATCATGAATTGATAATGATTTGGATGGTTTCCTGCTGTCTTAAATCATCATCACAATATACGTTTTATCTAGATGAACGAGACTTGTGGTTAGATTTGCCTCACAGATAAAAAAAAATTATTCTACAAACATGTGAAAATCTTTATTGTTGCACTCTATCTTTCCAAGGTTACGTACACTTTACTGACAGAAAACCCCTCTGCTATAAAAGTCTGAAGACAATGTCTGGCTCAGTGTGTATTGGAGTGAAATGAGCAGTGACATGTGAAGTCTTGTTCTGCTCCATGCATGAACAGAATGAGAAAAATGTTTTAAGGGAACGCATATCAACTCACTGACAAAATAGTCTACCTGGTGAGTAACATGGCTCTCTCCGTTAAACAAGTGCTGTTGCTGCTGATAGTAGAATTGTTTTATCAAATGTTTTTAGATGCTTCTCAAAAATGATTTTTTTCCTGATAATGTTAATACATTGTGCTGGACCAGACATGAGCTTACAAATAAGGAATTAATGGAGCCAAATGAATAGCTTGTTTCACCAATCCTCTTCGGTTCCCACCATTCACCAATTGACCCATTTCTAGTCTTTTGATGTTTTCCTGACACATACTCTTATACCAGGGTGCCTTGGGAAGGAAGTGACTCTTAAGATTTTCACAAAATAAATCTCCAATGCCAAGTTTGGTTCAGCTAGATAAAACATCACTGTGTAAAAACCTTGTTAGTTGAGTGTCAGTTCACTATTAACATTTGAAAGAAGGACAGTGTCTTCTTGCATAACACATTCTCTGCAATCCAATGCTTTTAACGAGAGCCTATCGACCTTGTACATTTGGGACACAGACAAAGTGAACAGGATGAGGCCCCTCAGCACACAGGGAAATCTAAAAACAAGTACAACAGGAGATGAAAAATACAGAGGTTTTAGGACTTGATGGGGTGTCAGCTACCTTAACTATTAGTATTATACCATGAAAGAAAGGTCATTGGCTTGAATCCCTGAGCCAGTAGTGTAAAAAGTGTGTTGGTTTGTGCTTGAGCAAGGCATTTAAAGGGAAAGTTCACCAAACAGTTCACCGAACATCTCATTTCTAAGGTTGTTTTATTTATTTTTAAATCAGACAGCAGTTCTACAAGCCTAAAAGGGTAAAAATAAGTGAACTACATAAAATGGGTGATCTATTCCTTTAACTCAAACTGCTCCTGTTAGTTGATCTGGATGATAAATGTCTACTAAATTACTAAAATGTTATCATTGTGTAAAAGATACTGCAGGGAAAATACTACTATAAGTTTCAACTGTTATTGCTCATGTATAGTTGAAGGTCTCTTGAATTCTTGATTTTTTTTTCAGGCATCACAATTCCTGCAGGGATTAATTCATCAACACCTCCATAAAATCGTTTCTCAGAGCTCATCATGGATATGGATTCTGTGTATCAGTATTTAGGGTACGATTTACTGAGTTGATTGAACTCCTGGGATGTTATTTTCTAAAGTATAAGCTTATGTGAACCTCATGAAAACACCAATGTACTTTTCTATCAATGTCATTATGCAACACAGTTTTGAAAAAACGCTGTGTGAACTATAAGGAAAAACAGAATGCAATGATGTGCAAATCATTTAAACCCTAAAAATACTACAAAGACAACATATCAAAAGTTGAAACTGAGAAATTGTATTGTTTCTTGAAAAATATATGCCGACTGAATTTGATGCCAGCAACATCGGATAGTGGCAAAAAAAGACTTGAAAAGTTGTGTAATGCAAAAAAATATTTCACCACTGATTAGGTTAATTAGCAAGCAAGCAAGTTTGTTTATATACAGTAGCACAATTCATGCATAGAAGCAATTCAATGTGCTTTACAGTGAAAATAGAAATAATGCAACAAGTCAGTAAGGTTGTCCCAGCGAGGAAGAGTCTATCAGAAATGAAGACGATGAGGGGTTCACCCCTCTGAAAGATAATAGTCTAACAATTTAATAATAACATTTCTCAGTGTTAAATTAAAGAGAGTTTGGTGATCTCATAATCTACATGAAATGGTACATAATATCATTAATAGAGAACATGGAGAAATCTCTGTACGCAAGGGACAAGATTGAAAACCAATATTGGACAGCCATGATCTTTGGGCCCTCAGGCGGCACTTCATTAAAAACAGACCCAATCTGTAGTGGAGCTCACCTATAAGGACACCCCAAGTCCATATCTATCCTTACTTCAGTGCTGGTTTCATTAATAAACGTTGTCAGTTTGATGCAGTCAAGAAGAACCTCCATGCCACGGATATCAAATACTCTGTTGTATCCTTGTACCCTGGGAGTGATGGTGGAGGGAAAGCCAAAACTGTTCCTTTTTCCAAGACCTCTCCCCCTCCTCATGACCGTATTGTAAAGTATCCCAACATTTTTAATACACCTAATTTGGACTGGTATGTTCTTTCCTCCTGGATGTTGCATAACTGGGACATTAATTTTATTATTTCAGTGTAACGCTTTATGTAATGTTCAAATAAATTCTAATTGCAAACATTATTTTGGCTAAACTACTATAGACATTGCCATGATGTGAAGTCAATGTTTTCTGTAAACAATGACCCCGGTGACTTTCAATTACAGTCAAATCTGTCACAGTGATGCAGTGTCGTAGTCAATTATAGTCAATACTGTCGCAGTGATGCAGTGTTGTAGTCTATTGCAGTCAATACTGTCGCAGTGATGCAGTGTCGTAGTCTATTCCAGTCAAAACTATCGCAGTGATGCAGTGTCGTAGTCTATTCCAGTCAAAACTATCGCAGTGATGCAGTGTCGTAGTTTATTCCAGTCAAAACTATCGCAGTGATGCAGTGTCGTAGTCTTCCAGTCAATACTGTCGCAGTGATGCAGTGTCGTAGTCTAATTCAGTCCAAACTATCGCAGTGATGCAGTGTTGTAGTCTTCCAGTCAATACTGTCGCAGTGATGCAGTGTTGTAGTCTAATTCAGTCAAAACTATCGCAGTGATGCAGTGTCGCAGTCTATTCCAGTCAAAACTATTGCAGTGATGCAGTGTCGTAGTCTTCCAGTCAATACTGTCACAGTGATACAGTGTCGTAGTCAATTATAGTCAATACTGTCGCAGTGATGCATTGTCGTAGTCTATTCCAGTGAAAACTGTCGCAGTGATGCAGTGTCATAGTCTATTCCAGTGAAAACTGTTGCAGTGATGCAGTGTCGTAGTCTATTCCAGTCAATACTGTTGCAGTGATGCAGGGTCGTAGTCTATTTCAGTCAAAACTGATGCAGTGATGCAGTGTTATATTCAATTCTAGTCAAAACTGTCGCAGTGATGCAGTGTTGTAGTCAGTTCCATTCAAAACTGTCGTAGTGATGCAGTGACGTAATCTATTCCAGTCAATACTGTTGCAGTGATGCAGTGTCGTAGTCTATTCAAGTCAAAACTATCGCAGTGATGCAGTGTCGTAGTCTATTTAGGTCAAAACTGATGCAGTGATGCAGTGTTATATTCAATTCCAGTCAAAACTGTCACAGTGATGCAGTGTTGTAGTCAGTTCCATTGAAAACTGATGCAGTGACGCAGTGTTATATTCAATTCCAGTCAAAACTGTCGCAGTGATGCAGTGTTGTAGTCAGTTCCATTCAAAACTGTTGCAGTGATGCAGTGACGTAATCTATTGCAGCTAGCTTCTATCGCTCAACGAAATGTATTTTCATCTGACGTGTGTGCTTATATATGTATGGTGTTTGTCTGTCTTTCACGCTTGCTGCTACCACTACCCAACCCCATCTACATCTCTCTGCCTTTTTCACAGGTACAATTGATTCAATTAAAGGTGTAAAGGTAATTCATCTAAATATTTGGAGCCTAGTTTCTAAAATGATGGGAATGATGATGATGAAATTAAAGTGTATATTTCTGCTCTGTATGGAGCTGAAAGGGTTTCTTAAGGAGGTAGAGTGGTTACATTTGTTGCTGCAAATTTAGTCTCTGAGTGTGTCATTCCTAAAGTAGAGCCAGTTAATTCTGAATGCCTTTTCATTAATATTCTTCTTCATGATAACAAACATTTAAATATTGGCAACATTTACATAAAGGCCTCTTGCGCCAACTGACTCTACAAAATGTATTTTGTCAACTATTAATTCTCTTGACAGTCATACTGAAATCATAGGGGACTTTAATAGTAACTGGCTTGATCACTCTTCTTCCAATGATAAACATGTACTTGGTAATGTAAATCAAACTCAGTGAATTAACCAAATTGTTGATTTGGCCACTCCTAATGTTCCTGCTATCTCTCTGATGGATTGGATGCTTTTCACTAATCCAGAAAGGATGATAAAATCTGGTGTTATGTCTGACTGAGTGATCACTGTAATATTTTGTATCTGGAAATTTAGAATTCAAAGTTTTCCGCCCAAATATATTAGACTGAGACAAGAATATATAAATGTTGATTGTTTTATTCAAGACCTAATTGCTATAAATTGGGATGGACTTCAGTTAAAGCAGTTTGTTGACAATGCATGGAACATCTTTTATTCTGAAGTTACTAATTAAATTGATAAACATGCTCCCATAAAACAATTTGAGTAAAAGGTAGGTATTTACCCTGGATCAGCTCACATGTTACCAACCTTTTCAAAGGGATAAATCTTGGGCCAAATATCACTCGTCTGCTGATTCTGTTGATTAGGAAACCGACAGAAACTTGAGGAATGTGTGTAAGACTAAAACAAGGAACACAAAATCGTATTATTATAAACATAGTTTCACTCAGGATGTTCGTAAGCCTAGGCAGTTTTGCAATCAACTAAACCGTATTTTCAATAAAACCAACGAAAGCTTTGTAAAGCAAATACAAATTAATTAGAAATTATTTATGATCCTTTACTTATTTCACATGCTGTTAATCCGTATTTCTCTTCTATCTGTCGCTCCCAACATTTTAACATCTTAACTATGGAATGGCTGTTTCCTCAAACATAACTAGCTCTAGCAGATCATTTTTATTTAGAAAAAATTGCCTATTGATGTGTTTTTATGCTATGTGTGAGTTAAAAGAAAGCTATAGTGCAGGTCCTGATGGTCTGGAAACTTGTCTGTATGTGTAGTTCGTCCTATCTCAGAAGTCATTTACTGTGAGTGTGGATTCCACATTAATATGTTTCTAATAAAACTACATGATTATACATTGCACATTAATATTTTCAGAAGTATAAGGTTATTTCTGCATTATATAGAATTATCCGACACACCACTTGCTGATTTATTTAACTTGTCCCTGTCAACATGTTCAATTCCTTCCTTATGGAAAATAGCCCGTTACACTCATCTGTGAAAATCGGACAATTTCTATAATTTGTATTAATTTTGCCTGCCTGCAGTCCAGACCTTTCAACCATTGAAAACATTTGGTGCATTAAGAACACTAAAATACAACAAAGGAGACTGAACCACTGAGTAGCTGAAATCCTATATCAAGAAAGAATGGGAAACATTTTACTTTCCAAACTGAAGTTCCCAAATATTTACAGGTTATTGTTAAAATAAGAGCTGATGCAACACAGTAATAAAAATGCCCTTTTTTTAACTTTTTTTAAATGTGTTGCTGGCATTCAAAATATGCACGTATTTTTCCAAAAATAATCACACTTCTCAGATTTGATATGTGTATTGTCTTTTCAATAGGGATA
Source organism: Esox niger (assembly GCA_016801105.1). Taxonomy (NCBI): domain Eukaryota; kingdom Metazoa; phylum Chordata; class Actinopteri; order Esociformes; family Esocidae; genus Esox; species Esox niger. The sequence goes on from JACXGJ010017736.1 coordinate 6,875, forward strand.
AATTATTTGCACATCATTGCATTGTGTTTTTATTTGAATTTTAAACAGTGACCCAACGTTTTTGGAAACAGGTTTGTAGATTACATTTTGAGAGATTTTGACCAACCTGAGGTTGGATATCAAAAGGTTTAAAAAAACAGCATTAACATATAGTTCTTTGTTCCATCCTAACCTAGATTTCAAGAACAAACCAGTGATGATTCAGAGAGTTCAAGGTTTGTTTTGTTTGATGTAAATACAATTCCCAACATATTTTTGTTTGATTTTAACATCAGGTCTTTAAAAAGCAATAATTAAAAAAATCACATTGTGCATGTTGTTGTATTTCACCCTACAATCATCACCCTATAATTTGCTCACTGTGCACGTTGTTGTATTTCACCCTACAATCATCACCCTATAAACTGCTCACTGTGCACGTTGTTGTATTTCACCCTACAATCATCACCCTATAAACTGCTCACTGTGCACGTTTCTCATTGATATACAATGCTACATATAAGGGAACAAGCAATCATCACAGTAGTACACCAAGTCAAATAAAGTTGAGGGAGATCAATCCGTACAGTTAAGAAGCATTAGTGATTTTGAATAAATGTCACCTGTATTGACACAAAAAGAAGTAACAACAGGTGTACTGGAGGGGCAACAGCACGATATCCCCAAAAAGGGAATGGTTTTGCAGGTGGTGCCACAGACAATTGCTTTCTCCTTATCCTTCCTGACTGATTGTTCTTTAGTTTTGCGTTTTGCTTATGTCCTTGTCACTATCGGTAGCATGACGTGAACTTGGAATACTAAGGTTCCATCTGTGTTCAATATGATTCAGAGATAATGAGCATCTAAAATGTCATATCCCTGTTAGCAAAGGTTTTACATAGTATATAGATATTTTATAGCTTAACAAGGCCATCACCCTAGTTGTGCTTAGGGTAAGTCATATCAAAATCCTGTGACAATTGGAAATTATCTTTTTTGGAAAGGTTCAAATGCAGATGGAACCTTATAACTCTGAGAGCTCTGATCCCGTTTGTAATTATAAGGTTCCATCTCACCATCACTATATAAACCTTTAGTTTCAAGGGATACATACAGCCATATTACAAACTGAATACCTTAACACCAAAACATGAATCTCTAGAATATTTATATTCAACAGGTCAATTCATATTCAGTTAGGCAATACCATCAAGTTTGAAACACCAAACATTAAGCATGTCTTTTTTTTTTTTACTCTTCATAAAATATACAATCATAAAATCATTATTCTTACTTTTCATTTTAGCAGGCATGTGCTTAAACATTGACCTGAGGTCACAATTCTTGGCCGCTGAGTTTTTTTAATATCTTTGCCTCTGGCAAGATGATGGTTGGCAAGAGTCTGAGCTGAAATGTACATTTGAGCCCCAGATGTCCATGTCAACAGGAGGCTTCCCATGGCACTTAGTAAACTGTATACTATACGGACACTGACCAAACACAATCTGGGCCACAGCAGCAAAAAGTACTGGCTGTATTGATCATTTTTGTAACAAAACTAAAAGTCTTGGAAGTCTGTGTGTTTGAATTACAGAAATAAATCCTTGTTTCTCTTGCCACTGTCCCTACTGTTAGGGATATTCCTATTATATTTTGTATTGTTAGTATTCTGTTATTGTGATATATTGTGTTTTTGTGTGACCACACAAAATATTATAATTATTTAAGGTAATGCCAGAACATACCCACCCCCTTCTCTCTGTCTCAGGTTTCTCTTTGCCACTATTTGTCTCTCTTTACTGGTCTGTTCGTTGTTATCTATAGTTAACTAGCTAGTGAGCTGACTATATCATGACCTAGTTACTAAGCCAGCTAGCTGCACATCTAGTTGCTAGGTGGATAGCTAAGGTGATTAAAAGTTTATGTAGTTGGCTAACGTTAACTTGCCACTTTGCAACTTGATGGGCAGATAGTAGGCTAGCTATATTCACCATAGCTAACCGAACTATGTACATTTGCTAGCAAGTTGGGACTAGGTAACTAACGGAAGTTAGCTTGCAAGCTAGTGGGCTATTTACTTTAGCTATCAACTTTGCATAATATTAACAAACTAATTTGCTTCAACTTACGCTTCACTACTGCTACCTCTTTTTAACATATCATCAATAAAGTAATTCAATGCTAGGTTTCTAATTGTACTGTATAATTTGCGAACTAGCTAACTCACAATTAGTCAACTAGCTAACACACAATCTAAAACAGCTAAACATACATGGTTAGAAGATGGATTTTGATTGGTCCGTATTCATTGACGCTTTTGATTGGATCACAGAATGAACCTTATAACTAATCAGGTATGATAGAACTTTTTTATTTTGTGAATTATGGACACAAAAAACAGGTTTTCAGATAAACACCACATAGAGATTAATAAACATCCAATAGTTCAATATATGTAAATAACTAAATCTTAACAAAAATGTCAGATGGAACCTTATAGTTCTAAGCTCACAATGAGGCGGTACCAGCAGCCCATTGTGCCATTGCCAGAAGGTTTGCTGTGTCTCCCAGTACAGTTTCAAAAGCATGGAGGAGATACCAGGAGACGGGCCGTTAAACCAGGAGAGAAGGACAGGACCTTAGAAGGGCATCAACCCTTTGTGTGAGGAGAATCAGGAGCACCACTGCCAGAGCCCTACAAAATGACCTACAGCAGGCTACTGGTGTGCATGTTTCTGACCAAACTATCAGAAACAAACTCTAGTTGGACCTGTGAAGGTGGCATGAGGGCCCGACATCCTCTAGTTGGACCTGTGCTCACAGCCCAGCACCGTGCAGCTCGATTGGCATTCGCCAGGGCACACTAGTAATGGCAGGTCCACCACTGGTGCCCCTTTCTTTTTGTACAGATGAGAGCAGGTTCACACGGAGCACATGTTACAGTCAGGAGACACCATGGTGAACATTATGCTGCCTGCAGCATCATCCAGCATGACTGGTTTGGCATTGGGTCAGTGATGGTCTGGGAAGGCATGTCCTAGGAGGGTCGCACAGACCTCCATGGGCTAGCCAACGGTACCCTGACTGCTGTTAGGTAGCGGGATGAAATCCTCAGACCCATCGCCAGACCTTATACTGGGGCAGTGGCCCCTGGGTTCCTCCTGGCGGAGGACAATGCCAAGCCTCATGTGGCCAGAGCATGATTGCAGTTTTTGGATGAAGAAGTCATTGAGGCCATTGACTGGTCCTCACGATCCCCAGACCTGAATCCAATTGAGAACCTCTGGGATGTTGTGCATTGGTGCATCCAATGCTGCCATGTAGCACCACAGACTGTCCAGGAGTTCACTGATGCCCTGATCCAAGTCTGGGAGGAGATCCCCCAGGACACCATCCACCATCTCATCAGGAGTTCACTGATGCCCTGATCTAAGTCTGGGAAGAAATCCCCAGGACACCATCTGTCATCTCATCAGGAGCCCAAACTTTGTCGTGAGTGCATCCAGGCATGTGGGGTCCAGACACACTACTGAGTCACATATGAGTTGCTGTGATGAAATACATGCAAGTTTCATCACAGTAATTGATGCAAGTTTTTATCACAGGAACAGCATATGACTACAATTGTTTACTTTGATTTTCGGTGTAAGTTTGAATCCAGTTCGGTTGGTGATTTTGGTTTACATTGACCGTTGTTACATCATTTTGTTCTCAACGAATTACCCAATGTACAGTAAAGATGTTGATCTTTAATATATTTTGTTCATTGAGACCGATATGTGATTTAAATGTTCCTGTAATATTTTTGAGCGGTGTATTTCACTCTACCAATAGATTATAACTACTAAGTGTGTACTCTTCTCATTAATATATTTCACCCTACCATTAGATTATAACTACTAAGTGTGTACTCTTCTCATTAATATATTTCACTCTACCATTAGATTATAACTACTAAGTGTGTACTCTTCTCATTAATATATTTCACTCTACCATTAGATTATAACTACTAAGTGTGTACTCTTCTCATTAATATATTTCAC
>JACXGJ010017737.1:2500-10870 GCA_016801105.1 Esox niger
TGTCTGGTCTTTTTTGGGAAGAGTCTACCGAGAAGATTGCTAGGTAGTGGTTGATTTTTAAAACAACGGGGTTGTTTTCTGTTTAGAGGACAGAGAATGACAGTATGAAAAGAGGTGAGGATTTATACAATAGCAGCGAGTCAGACTGAAATCTAGTCGGTGTGTTCTGGAAACAGGGGCTAAGAACACCAGACCTAGTTAAAGTGCAGGTTAGTTACCCAGACAGGTCTTCATATCTTCAGAGGACATGAAACCATCGAAGCAGATACACTGGTACTCTCCAGGGATGTTAGTACACTGTCCTCCGTCACAGATTTCTGGACTTTCATCACACTCGTCGATATCTGGCGAGAGAGGACAAACGTTCACTACAACACATAACAATGCCCGGATGCCCACGTATCCCCACGCAGGTCCGTAACAACAGAAGAAGGACAGAAGAACAGAGGGCACATACATCAGTTCATTAACATTTGCAACAGCTGTGAATGGCATCCCGCAGAGCTTCTCACCTGGCAACCAACAATAAAAACTGTGAAACGCGGAGAAGTGGGATGGATTAAACAACAATGTGCTTTTGTCTTTCTATTGGATGCACCGGTGTAAATGATTCTCTCCCCGGTAACAATGGGAGTCATGTGTTCGGGGATGTGACTGTAATTGAATGAGGATGACTCCGTCCAGAGTTGTTTTTTTGACAGGGTTCTTCCTAGCTCCGGGTGTGTAAATTGACGGACGTTGAGCTTGAAGCGGATTGGAGGATAATGTGACAGGAATAAAGAGAGCGAGACAGAGTGCGAGACTCAGATAGACAGACAGGCGGGCAGACATACAGTTTGTCCAGTCTACTGACCAGTGCAGCTTCTGAGGTCTGGCATGAGGGCGTAACCAGAGCGACAGCTGCATTCGTAGCTCCCCTCAGAGTTCGTACAGAACGTCTCACAACCTCCATTCTGGATTGTGCACTCGTCGATATCTGTAGAGGGCGAGCACAGACGCATATTATTCTACACAGCGAAACATGAGGCACATGCACATAACCGTCCCTCTCGCAAATGTCACACATTTTTTCTGGGAATTTACAGAAGACTTAATGACTCTCAGGGATTGGCCCAAACATAGGTTCTGAACAACACTGGTCGGTTTAAGTTGAACATACAGAACCATGTAACAGTTTAATGAGAGGACAACGGGTCAGCTGTCTCACCAACACAGGCCAGGTGGTTCTCTGTGGGTTTGTATCCAGTGTTACAGGAACATTGGTAGCGTCCGATCAAATTCACACACTGACCGTTCCGGCACAGCTTCTCACTCAGTTCACACTCGTTAATATCTGTGAAGGAAACACACACGCGCGCACACACACACATACGCCGCACGCACACACACACACAGGCAAAACATTAAACACAGCTGGACACCTCTCATCACTACATCCGGAGATGCTTTTAAATAAACAAAACCCTTCTCCGTTGTTCCTACAAGTCTCTCTTTTTTGAATTAATGGGCAATAATGAGTCATCCACTTAACTACACACACATACATATACACACACACACACACAGCATTACTATTCCTTTAGAGAACCAACATATACTCCCATAAAAAACATATTTTCCCTAATCCTAACCCTAACCCAACCCTAACCCCATTTCAAACCCTAAACCTCACATATAACACTAATCTTAACCGCAAGCCAAAATGTGCCTTTTTTTCAAAGACTGGCAAGCTTCTAGTCCTCACAAATTTGGTTATACAACCACACATGCTTCAGTCAAATGAAAGCCTCCGTCCAATAAAAATCATGGGCAGCTAGTCTGTATGGTACAGATGGTCGTCCACTCATTGAGCCGTACCAAGAAATCAGCCCATCTATCTTACTTCAGCTCTTGTATTCATATACACTTCCACCACATTTAGCCCACACACAGAGATACAACACAGGTCAACACGCATCACACTCACAATAACGTGCAAAAAACTCACAATAGCTTACGTGCAAAAAACACACACTATAGCTTATGTGCAAAAAACACACACACACTCCACTCCAATCTTGCCTTCACACAGAGGAGAAGTCTGCCTGTTTCTCCCTTACCGAAGACACTCCCTTACCGAAGGTTACTACCACTTTTCCTCACTATGGCCTCTCCTCACCACAACAGCTACACAGTAGGTGTGGTTGTTTACTCCAAACATGTAGGTGTCATTGTCTCCTCCAAACATGTCTCACCAAGCCGTTCTGAACACCCTGCTTGCTCAACCAGGATATGTTTAGCTCATACACGTGCGCTTGAGGTTAACACATTCCCCAGCTTGAGACCGCAGGCGCCCGTCCCACCACTAGTTGTTGCTAGAGCACGCTGTAACAAGGCGGCCGTGTACGACTTCAATCTGTCTACAACGAGCAGCACCGGGCCAAACGGCGTTGCCTTATGCTGGACCCCCCAGGCATCATCAGTCCAGCGCTACAAGGTTCCCAGAAACACCAGGCGACTGGGACGCAGCTGTACGGGGAGGTAGTGACTTCCACCACTTCACCACTCAGGGGCCCTGTTGCCATCAATTTCAACTTGCTTTCGGTCTTTCTTCGTTAATTAATTCCATCCATTTTAAATGGCAGCGATCTGGTCGTTCTGGTGAAATGAATTGGGCGAGCAGTGCGTTTGAACATATCCATTCGTGCAGGAACTCAAGGAGGGGAACAGAAACGGGCGGGTGCTTTTCGGTCCCTCACCGAGACAGGCCGAGCCATCCGGGGCGATCTCGTGTCCGTCAGGACACAAACACTGGAAGCTCCCCTCGTTGTTTACACACTCCCCGCCACGACACAGTAGAGGGTTCCGCTCACACTCATCAACGTCTAGGAGGTGAGAACACACACAAAGAAAACCATTAGAGACAGAGGGGGAGAGGGGGAGAGAAGGAGAGGTAGAGAGGGAAGAAGGGAGGAAAAGGAGGAGAGAGACAGAGGGAGAGAGAAGGAGAGGTAGAGAGAAGGAGTGGTAGAGAGAGAAGGAGAGGTAGAGAGAGAAGGGAGGAAAAGGAGGAGAGAGACAGAGGGAGAGAGAAGGAGAGGTAGAGAGAAGGAGTGGTAGAGAGAGAAGGAGAGGTAGAGAGAGAAGGGAGGAAAAGGAGGAGAGAGACAGACACTGTGCGTGTTCCAATATTCATCAAAATTCTCAATTTACTCTCTGTAGTTTCAGCTCTCATCTTTAGCCTCATCAGTAATCTCATTTGTAGTCTCATCTGTAGTCATTAATACTTTGTGGGAATAGTAACTATAATTGCTCTCAGGAATGTGCTTAAAGCCAAGCCATGGCTATTACTTTCTTAAATAAAGAAATAAACCATCAAAGATTAAACATTTTCACAGATGGCAAGACATTATGACCAGTAATTGCACATAAACGTGGCTGGATGTTGGAGTGTGTGTGTGTGTTTGTGCGTGTGTGTGTGTGTGTGTGTGTGCGCGCAAACTGCAATAAAATAAAATAATCCAGATAGAAACAGTACAGTAGGGTGAGGGCGTGGAAAGTGATCTGTGCGTGCCTTGAAAGCACGTCTGGGATTCCCATAAAGGCTGTAACACTCAGGCAGTGCAGGCATGGGAAGTCTGTCTAATACCCACACACACACACACACACACACACACACACACACTCACACACAGATCTGGAGACTGAGTCCTGATGTGGTTCAACATGATGGCATGGCAGGCCTCCCCAGCCCTTCTACTTAAACACTTCACGTTGCCTTGTAAAGGTCTGTGGCACTGTGATTATGAAGGTGGTTTCCATGTGTGTTATCCTTTCATTAATCTGCACTCCACTGTCCACTACAGACACAGGCTGGATCTAGTGTGTTGGTGGGAGGGTTGCGGAGATGTGTGGAGGTGTGTTCGCTTCATAACTCACCCATGCAGACCTTCATCATCATGAATCCGCTCTCGTAACCCTGGAAACACTCACACTCGAACTCCCCGGCTGTGTTCACACACGTCCCCTGACCACACAGGTCTGGAGAGATGTGGCACTCGTCGATGTCTGAGGGAACATACACACCAGAGTTAGCTCATGGACAAACATTGGGAGACATTTTGGTTGTCTTTAAGGACAGGATGCCTCCCATTGTATTATTTCATTATGGGGGTCTAGACAGCACTCTAGATGTTTGTCATTGTACACATGGTCCAGTCTCAATCAAGTGAGTGCGGCATTGTGGGTGGGTCATGGGTTTGATTCCCGTGGGTAGCCGATGTGAAAAATCTACGTAAACATATGTCCTGGTCACTAGAGTAAGTGTCTCTCTACTACAGTATAAGTGTGCTGACTGAGTTAAACAGGGGGACTGTAAGCGGTGTGCTATGACCTGACCTGTACAGTTCCTTTCATCAGAGTCCAGAGAGAAGCCCTTGTCACAGCGACACCGGAAACTACCAATGGTGTTCCTGCACCGCCCATTGGAACACAAGCTGTGGATCATCTTACACTCGTTTATATCTGACAGAGGGAGCAACAGGGACAACGAGGCAGAACATGTTACAGACAGGAAACATTTCTACTCATGGTGAAGCAGGCCTATTTGACAGGTCACTAAACCGACCGGAACCGGGCCTACCTTTGAGGAAAGGCCGTCCGTTGAGGAAGTCGCCCCTGTTAGCAAAGCCGGGCCCCCTGGGACAGAGCTGGGTGTACTCCTGAGAGCCTTTCTCTGGACACTCCTCACATTCCGGGCCCCAGGCCACACCCACCGAGCAGCAGCACGCGTCCACACGGTGACGCCCTGGGATAGGGGCTCCGCAGCGCTCGTCTTCGTGGCTCAGGTAACACTGTTCTGTACGCAGGTCTGGCGCGGGAAACACACACACAATATAGTTTTTAGTAAACATTTCAATCTCTCCATTTTGAATCTTGAAGTACGGCAGCAGCAAGAACTGCAATGAACAGTTATGGCTGCTGCTGTATTCCCATTAGTATAATGAACTACAATTCCCATTAGTTTAATGAACTACAACTCCCATTAGTGTAATGCAGACTATGGTACTCACCTATGCAGGTCCGTCCAGTGGCATCGACAGTCATCCCAGAGGGACACTGGCAGATGAACGAGCCCACAGTGTTCACACATTTCCCATTGATACACACTCCGGGGAAAACCTGACACTCATTCACATCTACCGGTGAAGAGAGAACACACAACCTAGACTCCATTAACAACAACTCAAACGCAACAAACAACCTGTTTGCCCCAATAGAAAATTAAAACACAATCTCATGGCCAAATGGGCATTATCTATCTATAAACCATCTGCACATCTACCATTTAAACACCTACACCCTACACACGCACACCGCACACGGAAACACACACCGCACACGGAGACACACACCGCACACGGAGACACACACACGCAAACAAACCCAGAACTATCATGGACAGCTCCGACCATGGCACAGCGATCCGCAGTAGTGTGTCAGACTCAAGGAGGAACAGATGTCTGCATAAATAAACCTGTACCCTTGTGTTCCTCCTCATTAATGTAGTCATCATATTCAATGTCCTCTTTATTCATCACACTGTACACTGTGTGTGTGTGTGTGTGTGCCTACGTATGTATATATATATATTATGTGGCCAGATGCACAGCTGTGTCTCTCTTAGGTTGTCCCCGTTACAAAGGTGGCATCTTAAACAAAAACGTTTTTTAGCAAATGCATATAATCTACATAAAGACATGCAATTTGCTCAGTGCTTTCTGTAATTACAAGGTAATTATAATGGTTAATAAATTGTAACAATGGGGTACTACTAATAATAATGTGGTCCTGTCAGGGTTCTTTTCAAGGTGACTTTACCTTCACAGATGGTTCCTTTGACCCTGGCATAACCCTTAGTGCAGAACGGATCTGAAACAGAGGAGTTCAGGACAGGCCATATTATAAGTCTCTATATGCTATACTCAGACTGGGAGTGTTTTTGTTTGTTTGCTCGTCCTGACAGAAAAACATAACTCAGCCCTAACTGTCACCAAGTTCCAGAATGGGCAACTTTGATGGGGTCGTGCCCCAGAAAATATGACTGCAGGTCTGAGTACACAAACCTTGTAGGAACTCAGAGAGGGGAAAGGAAGGATGCTGTCAGAAGCCCACCCATGAGGGTTCACCACACCTAGCTTCAGGATCAACTCTCATCTAGCTCTGTGATCAACTCTCATCTAGCTCTGTGATCAACTCTTATCTAGCTCCAGGAACAATTCTTACTTAGCTCTGTGATCAACTCTCATCTAGCTCCAGGAACAATTCTCACTTAGCTCTGGGATCCATTCTCACCTAGCTCTAGGATCAGATCTTACCTAGCTCCAGGATCAACTCTCATCTGGCTCCAGGAACAATTCTCACATAGCTCTGGGATCTACTCTCACCTAGCTCTGTGATCAACTCTCATCTAGCTCCAGGAACAATTCTCACATAGCTCTGGGATCCATTCTCACCTAGCTCTGGGATCAGATCTTACCTAGCTCTGTGATCAACTCTCATCTAGCTCCAGGAACAATTCTCACTTAGCTCAAGGATCAACTCTCACCTTGTTCTGGAATCTACTCTCACCTAGCTCTAGGAACAAGTCCCACCTAGTTTTGGGATCAACCCTCATCTAGCTCTGGGAACAATTCTCACTTATCTCTGGCATCAATTCTCACCTAGCTCAGGGATCCATTCTCACCTTGCTCCAGGATCAACTCTCATCTAGCTCTAGGAACAATTCTCACTTATCTCTGGGATCAATACTCACCTAGCTCTGGGATCAATTCTCACATAGCTCTGGTATCCATTCTCACCTAGCTCTGGGATCAGATCTTACCTAGCTCCAGGATCAACTCTCATCTAGCTCTGGGAACAATTCTCACTTATCTCTGGGATCAATACTCACCTAGCTCTGGGATCAATTCTCACATAGCTCTGGGATCCATTCTCACCTAGCTCTGGGATCATATCTTACCTAGCTCCAGGATCAACTCTCATCTAGCGCTGGGAACAATTCTCACTTATCTCTGGGATCAATACTCACCTAGCTCTGGGATCAATTCTCACATAGCTCTGGGATCCATTCTCACCTAGCTCTGGGATCAGATCTTACCTAGCTCCAGGATCAACTCTCATCTAGCTCTGGGAACAATTCCCACTTATCTCTGGGATCAATTCTCACCTAAATCTAGGATCCATTCTCACTTATCTCTGGGATCAATTCTCACCTAGCTCCAGGTCTACAGGTGCACACATCAGCTACGACTCTTACCAGCTTCACACTTGGCACAGGGGCTTCCCCAAGCCTCTCCCAGGGTGGAGCAGCAGTGAGACTTCAGCGTGGCCCCGTTGATGTTAATCTCACAGCGTCCGTCAATCATCTTCAGCCAACATGTTCCTTTACTGGTCTCTAAAGAGACAAGAGTTTTATTAGAGAACAGTGTCCTTCCAGCTGCCAACAAAGTACCTCTGAAAGTAGGACTACAATCCTGTGGTCAAAAGTAACCTCTTCACACAAACACTTGAAAATGCACATGCTCAAACACACACACACACACACACACACACACAAGAAGATAGATATATGAATGAACCCACTGGAAGGGTTGTTATGCATACACATACCTATACACTGTGTCCTAGAGGCGTCCAGAGTATTGCCGGCTGAGCAGATACACAAGTAGGACCCAGGGCTGTTCTTACACTCCCCGTTCACACATGGACTGGATTGACACTCATCAACGTCTGTGGTTGACAACGAATGAGATAAGGTGAGAACATTGACAAGAAACACCCACACAGCCATCAACAGACAACAAAATACAGCCTGAACAAAATAAACAAATAACACACTCAACCATGTAACTTATGAATCAATGTCTACGGGTGAAAACAAACACACGGTTCAATATGGAAAACAGGTCTATTTTCCTAGCAGATCTTTTAATGGTGTATCTCACCTTCACAGACGTCAGTCTCTGTGTGGAACAGAAACCCAGTGGGACAGTGGCAGGTAAAACTTCCTGGAGTGTTTCTGCACTGACCATTATCACACAACAGCCTGTTGACAGTACACTCATCGATGTCTGCAGGGGACAGACGGACAGAGATAATACACTCATATAAAAGTCTGAAGGGACAGACGGACAGAGAAAATGCACTCATATAAAAGTCTGAAGGGACAGACAGACAGAGATAATACACTCATCGATGTCTGCAGGGGACAGACGGACAGAGAAAATGCACTCATATAAAAGTCTGAAGGGACAGACGGACAGAGAAAATGCACTCATATAAAAGTCTGAAGGGACAGACGGACAGAGAAAATGCACTCATATAAAAGTC
>JACXGJ010017738.1:0-10867 GCA_016801105.1 Esox niger
AACACTCCAATAACAGACCACTATCACTCGTCCAACTGATTACATAACTTCTCTAACTGAACACTATCACTCTTCTAACTGACAACAATCACACCACTAACTGACCTGTATCACTCTTCCAACCAAACACTATCTCTCCACAAACTGACCATTATCACTCTGAGTACTAACACTCCAATAACAGACCACTATCACTCGTATGACTACTATCAGTTGGTCAATCAATCAAATTTATTAAGTTGTCACAAAGTGCTTTTACAGAACACCTGGCCTTAAACTCTAAGGCGCCAACAGTAGTGTTGAATTTCAGTGGTTAGGAAAAACACCCTAAGAAGGCTGAAATTTGGGAAGAAACCTAGAGAGTAACCATGCTCAGAGGGGTGACCAGCCCTCTTCTGGCTGTGCCGGGTGAACATACTAAGAGTCCACATTGTAAAAATAAAAACATGCATGTGGGCTGAGTCCAGAGTCTATTAAAACCTAGTCCAGGTCAGAAACATGACCAAATGGACAGGGACAAACGGTGGATGGGGGTCAGCAGAGTGGCAGATGAAATCATCAGGCATTGTCTTGATCCGCAACACAACCAGGAGGACTTTGGACAGGGACCGCAACATGTCAAGCCTGGTACTCCGCAGGTGTGGGCCAAGACCTCATGTCCTCCTAAGTTTAAAACTGCAGGAGACAGGGAACATTTTGAAAATGCATTTCTTAGATCTACAGGGTTTTATGGTGGAAAAAGAGAACTGACCCTACTCCCCCAGCACCATAATATAGCAGCATAGGACCTTGGGTTCTTAGTACTCCACTAACTGACCACTATCACTCCTCTGATCACTATCACTCTTCTAACTGACCACTATCACTCCTCTGATCACTATCACTCTTCTAACTGACCACTATCACTCCTCTGATCACTATCACTCATTTAACTGACCACTATCACTCCTCTGACTACTATCACACATTTAACTGACTACGATCACTCCTCTGATCACTATCACTCTTCTAACTGACCACTATCACTCCTGACTACTATCACACATTTAACTGACTACGATCACTCCTCTGACTAATATCACCACTCCAACTGACCACTATCACTCCTCTGACTACTATCACTCCTCTAACTGGCCACTGTCACTCCTCTAACTGGCCACTATCACTACTCTGACTGCTATCCTTAAATCATAGTAATCCTCATCATTTTCAGGAAAAAGGTTTGTTGGTGTTCTGCCTTATTGATATAACACTGTTATCACAGCTCATTTCTTTGTGATCACATGGTGTTGAACACAAACACAAGCAAATTAAACAGGATGGAAAGAGAATCATACAAGCATGAAATTGCTTTTAAGCAATTCAAGCATGTTAGCAAGCTTGGGTTTGAAACTGACATTAAATCTGTGTTTCTTATTGAAAAGTTCTAGATACAAATGCATGTCCACATAGGTACCGTATGTCTGTAGATGTTGGTGTGTGTGCTTGTGTCTGTGTGAGTGGTGGTACTACAGCATGAAAGGCTATTTCTTAGCGAGGGAAGAACAAGTGCTAATCTGGCTGGTAAGAACTGAATTGAATGTAGTCTAGAGGATGGTGAAGGAAAAGATGGAGGAGAGATTGGTAGAGAAGAGGGAAAGGTGGGGTAGAGGAGGAACAGATGGATGACAGAGGAGAAATGGAGGTGAGAGGAGGCAGGGATGGAGAAAGACAAGAAACAGATAAAGGAGGGATGGAGGAAAGAGGAGGGAGAGATAGAGGACAGAGGTGGGTGAGATTGGAAAAGAGAATGGAGAGATAGGCGAGGGAGGAGGAAGAGATAGGGGAGAAACGAGGAAGAGAGGAGGGGATGATGGATGGACTAACCTACAAAGTTCACCCCCATTTGAACACCAATGGTATGTTTGACCCTAAACATAGCTGGAAAACCCTTTTCCTAGGGGGGACCTGCAACAACACTTGTGTTGCACCATTTTGTTTACTTCATGTTGTTGAATTTCTGGTCTCCATGTGTATTGAGAGACCTAGATCTCTCTCTCTCACACTCACGCACACACACACACACACACACACACACACACACCCAGACACTGAGATAGAGCAGGTAGGGACAGTGTGTGTGTCCTCTGGCAGGGTTCCATGAGCAGTAGGGTGTGGTTGCTGAACACAAGGGTTGGAACTGTTCTGGGTAACTGAAAACACCCCTGTCCAGATGTGACACTGTGCCCTACACACAAAACCACACACACACACACACACACACATATATAATAGTTACTCAGTGACACTACTCTTCCCCTTCCAGTGTGTGCCGCATGTGTCTTTGTGAATGTGTGGTGTTAATGTGTGTGTTTGTTCATTTGTGTATGTGTATTAATGTGATGTGTTTTAAGGTGGGTGAGTGTTAATGTGTGTGTGTTCCTTTGTGTGTGTGTGTGTGTGTATGTGTGCGTTTGTTGTTTTGTTTGTGTATGAGATGTCCCAGGGCCTTGGAGGATGGCAGTTTTCCTGCCTGTCAGGACAAGTCTTTCAGGGTGCAATTCTGTGGATGTGATGACCTCAACCCCTCACTGCATTCTTCTGTCATGATATCACCGGGTACTACCAGGGCACAGTGTTCTTTGAATGAGAACGCATCCTATAAGCATACACACAGGTACATACACACAACACGCACATCCAGTAAGTGTGTGTGTGAATATGCTTCTAAGAGTGGGAGAGAAAGTGTGTGTGTGTGTGTGTGTTTACATTTCGTAGATATAACATAAGCACATTCTCATGCAGGCTTGGTTGGATCTCTGAGCATTGTGGGTGCCAAGCTGCGTGTGGGACCAATGTGGGGTGGGGGGGTCGCAGGAACCCCCTGTCTGTTTCCATGGCAACAGAGACCTTCTCAGCTCCTCTCTTCCAGTCTTTTCTTCTGTTTTTAAATGGAGCAGTGTGGGGGTGACTCACAGACATCGCCATGGAGATGGAAAAAGACAGTAAAGGGAGAAAAACAGGAGAATGAGAGGAGAGAGGATACAGAGAGAGAGGGAGAGGAGAATAAGTAGACTTTGCATGAGAGAATAGTTGTGCTAGTTCTGGCAGAATACAATTGATGATGGGGAAATGACTGGATATACTGCGGCTTCAGAAAGTATTCAGACCCCTTCAATTCTACCTAATATTTTGGTGTTATAAACTGAATTTACAAGTGATAAGAAATTGGATTCAACCTGCATACATACCCCATAATGACAAAGCAGCATTTTGGGGGGAAACGTGTGCTTGAATATTTGTTTTCAAGTGTTACAACAAATGCATAAATAGCATGAACTTTTGTACTAAATAATTGTTGCCTTTATTATAATGCTCTTAGCTCTTCTAAAAAGTTGTTTGTGAGAAAAATCGACGAGCTGTGTGGCAGGCTGTGTTATATGCACTTCATGCAATTCAAGGATGTTAGTGAACCTTTCAAGGATTACAGATAACAAATTCAAGTTTGAAATGTTCCTGTAAATATTGACATCAACAATATCTACCGAAGCCTGCAGTCTGATAATACGAATGTTCTGCTGGCCCAGGGCCTGAAGTAACGCTGTGGGTCGTCAGTCCCTCAGCCAACCAAATCAGAAACCTTCTATTTAACATGTCTTCTCTGATGTAGTACCATAGAAAACTGAAATCAAGTGGCGGAATACATTCCTAGTTGATTGGCAAACATCTCTGTAAAAAACATAAATCAGTTATCGTATTCCTACTGTCTTATCTAATGCTGTTGCCAATAGGTGCACTTGTTTTAATTGTTTTTGTTTGGACGATGCAGTATCCCAATATACGACCTGCACGGATCATCGTGATTTCTTCGTATGCATGGCCAAGTTGATGCGGTGAAATTGTAAATCATGATTAGAGCCGGAGTCTGTCAGGTGGCAGACGCTGTTTTATGAGTGAGCTCTTCTGCAATTGTCACCAGTTTTCTGCAGCTTTTAAAAGTACCACTATCCTGTGTTAATATATTGGTATTTTAGCCTACTGCAAGAACTTCATTGCTATAGAACTGTTTATTTTGTTGCATTTGCTTAAAGATGTGGACCCTGATTTTTTTTACAACTGGTTGTAAAAACTGTGCTATCGAGCCAAAGAGGGTGGTTTATGTGCAGATTGGTGACACATTTAATCAAAACTAAGGTATGATAGTGTTTCCACTTATAGATTATGCACATATAAGCAACATATTTCCTTCCCAGAATTACCAGAGTGGTAATTATTATTATTTTATTTTATCTGAGTGGTAGATCTCCACCTGCATTTGAACTAATGGTGACCAGGTATAGTAGTTTCAGTTCTCAAGGAGTGAATTCCCCCCGCATTTTTGGGAATTTTCTCTCACTATAATACTTAAAAAAACGTTCTAAATAGTAATCCATTATGGCAGCACACACTTTATCCTGCTTGTTTCTGAACATGAAGTATATGGCCAATCCAGGTGGAGAAATTAAGGAATAAGCAATTTGGCGTGTTGCCCTGCTTGTCGCTCACCGTGCTGCACGCTTGTGAGCTGGTGAACATCGGCGGTTTATGTCTAGTAGTGATTGTCTTTTAACAATAGTAATTGTCTTCTAACAGGAGTGCTATCATTGAAAGTAGTTTGTAGACAATAGTAGAAAGATATCACCTGTGAAGCTGGTAGCCACTGTGTTGATTTTGTATCCACTATCTGCAATTGCATTAGTATCATGTTAAACTATAAGTGTGGGCAAAGCTGGGCGTGGGCCAAATCTAAAGGGGTTACATTTTCTTGGTACAAATATTCAATTAAGTCACCAGGAATTTAACTAAAAATGTATTTACTTTAGGCTACTAAATATGTTCACAAATATCCCCTCCAATAAAATGCGAACACATGATCATGTCTCAATGTAATCAGGATATGCAATGATTCATATCCCTTTTTGGGATGAGTTGGGGTCAGTTTGTTGTGCGCAAATTATATTCTCAGCAACTTGTTTTCCTTCCGATGTTTTCCTTCAGTGACTCTCTCCTCCGTTTTGTTCTCTCTTTTGTCTCTCCTTCCTCCCTTTTTGTCTCTTGGTGGTGTGTAGTTCTATAAAACCAGTAGTCTTGTTGTTCTCAGGAGTGTTTTCCATTGCCGTCATGCTGGCTCATGTCACACATGTTTAGACATGTCGGGCAGGCGTGTTTGTGTGTCATACATAGACACACTCAGCTGCTCAGCTGCTAGGGGGGGTGGTTGTCTGACAGACTGGATCTGTCTGTGTCCCAAATGGAACGCTCCCCTCCTCTCTCCTTCATAATCTCTCTACCCTCTCTTGTGCTCTGTTCAGCTCTCTCTCACCCCTCATCTTCCCTCTCTAAACCCACCTCCCTCCTTTATATTTCCCTTGTCCCCTCGTCTTTCTCCCTTGCTCTCTTCCCAGTTCTCTCTCCTCTCTCTCCCCTCTCATCTTCTCTCCCACCCTGACATAAAATCAATCCATCCTTCATACTAACACAGAATCCTCCCAGTACAGAATCTCTTCTCCATCTGAAGATGTTTGATATTAAATCCACCTGACTAGAAGTTAAGTCCCTGTGTCTGCCTGTGTACTCAGTCTAAATCTCTTATCTCCATGTTGCTTTGGAAGGCCAGGTCAGATAGTAGAGTAGTGCAGTGTAGGGCAGCTCCTAGCCCTCTGTTCCAATCATTTACTCTAATACAAATCTCGGGATGGGCGGATCTAACAGCATCTCCCCACAGACAAACTTCTTGTATTATACTGCTGTATGTGGGTGTTTTTCTGTTTGCCTTATACTACCATGTCTTTATGGCTGAGAGGTGTTTCACATCAGGAATGAAATGTAATGCAGTCAGTCAGGGTCCTAGCCAATGTTCCCTTTGAAGCTTCATGTTAGCAGGGCCGTGCACCTACTCCGAGAACACCAAAGAGAAGAAAAGCCAGCATGCGCACAGGCACAACGATAACGCTCACTGAGTTCAGCCGGTTAGTTTAGAAAAGATGTAATGTAATATCTGCCCGTTTGCATTGCAAACGCCAAGTCAAATCTAAGTTTCTATCCACTATGAAACCATAGTGCTTCCCTACAGAGCAGCAAGGGGAACTGCATCTAATGCCCGGCTCTGCAGAAACACCACATCCCACATCCCCTAGCTCTTTGTTCTGACACCCTGGTCTCTGGGCCATCCCAGACTTATGGCCGCTTCCACTTAGCCCTGACTAAACCCCCTTCTGTCCTTGCTGGTAGAACCAGCTTCCTTTGAAAACAAGGACAGCAGGATCTCTGCTCATTCCCCAAAAACTTTAGAAACTAACTTTTTAAAGATAATCTGAAATAATTATGAAATGACTTAAAGCAGTATCTGAGATGGGCTTGTATATGCAAATAGGTCAGTAATCAAATGGTCTACATTGTCTAATATTCTGTATTGTAATGATAATACAGTATATTCTGTAAGGGTGGTTTCTTGCCTCATATAACACAGTACAGTGCAATTTCTAGTCATCTGTTCGGCATATGGTTTTATAGACCAAGTACATAATCATTAATTAAAGAGGCATTTTATCATAGCACACTTACTTAATGTGCTAATTACACATTTTTTAAATGAAATATTTCTGTTATGAAATCAGAACATTTCCTCAACACAATCTTAAACCTGCAAAGTTTTGATTTTCCCATCTTCTCTACTGGCTTGTTCATAAAATACCACAAGTTACAGAATTCTATTTGTAGTTAGTACAAGCAAACACACAAAAGTGCTGTCTTGCATAAATAAAGCACATTCGTATTCTTTTAACATTTGCCTAGCGGATTACATATAGGTTCAGTGAGGGGGGAAAAAGTATTTGATCCCCTGCTGATTTTGTACGTTTGCCCACTGACAAAGAAATTACCCGTCTATCATTTTAATGGTAGATTTATTTTAACAATGAGAGACAGAATAACAATAAAAAATCCAGAAAAAAACTTGTCAAAAATGTTATACATTTATTTTCATTTTAATGAGGGAAATAAGTATTGACCCCTCTGCAAAACATGACTTAGTACTTGGCTGCAAAACCCTTGTTGGCTATCGCCGAGGTCAGATGTTTGTTGTAGTTGGCCACCAGGTTTGCACACATCTTTGGGGGAATTTTGTCCCACTCCTCTGTGGAGATCTTCTCCAATTCATTAAGGTTTCGAGACTGGTGTTTGGCAACTCAAACCTTCGAACTCCCTCCACAGATTTTCTATGGGTTTAAGGTCTGGACACGGGCTAGGCCACTCCAGGACCTTAATGTGCTTCTTCTTAAGCCACTCCTATGTTGCCTTGTCTGTGTTTTGGGTCATTCTCAGGCTGGAATACCAATCCACCACCATGTGCTTTCTTAAGCCGGGGGACCTTGCTGCAGGAGTTCAGTGCTTCCCGGCGTAGTGGGTTACCTATTGTTTTCTTGGTGACAATGGCCCCAGCTGCCTTGAGATCATTGACAAGATCCTCCCGTGTAGCTCACCATTCTCATGATCATTGCAACTCCACAAGGTGAGATCTTGCATGGAGCCCCAGACCGAGGGAGATTGACAGTTCTTTTGTGTTTCTTCCATTTGTGAATAATCGCACCAACTGTTGTCACCTTCTCACCAAGCTGCTTGGCGGTGATCTTGTAGCCCATTCTAGCCTTGCGTAGGTCTACAATCTTGTCCCTAACATCCTTGGACAGCTCTTTGGTCTTGGCCAGGTTGGAGAGTTTGGAATCTGATTGATTGATTGCTTCTGTGGACAGGTGTATTTTATACAGGTAACAAGATGAGATTAGGAGCACATTTTTGACATGCGTTTTCCTTGTTGTTATTGTCTGTCTCTCACTGTTCAAATAAACCTACCATTAAAATTATAGACTGATTATTTCTTTGTCAGTGGGCAAATGTACAAAATCAGCAGGGGATCAAAAAACGTTTTTCCTCACTGTAACTGTCATCATGTAGTGGGATCAAATGCCCTCTCTCCCTCATTTAGAAAAGGGACACCTTTTAGTTTAGTCATTGACCTCAACTCTGTTCCTGATCACTGTCCCAATTGAACTCCCTTATTTCTTGATTGTTGTTTCTTCATTATTTGGATTCCATTCCTTTTTTAATATTGTTTTGTTTATGTCTTGTTCTTATGGTCTCAATTTTGTTTTGTTTAGGTATGTGTAGCAATATTTTATACCAGTAGAAAACTGAATTATTGAAATACGCCAACTTTTGTTGGACAAAATGTTCAGACAATAGCCCGAATAACATTAATAATCGTATTTCAAAAGAGTAGGCTATACATTTTAAAGTGGATATCTAGAAACATATCCCAATAATTTATTTTCCCAGACACAGTTTTCAAAAAGAAATTTTAAAATAAATAGCTGTTTTAACTGGCCATATCTAAAAGGTTTTGGCTGAGAAGTGTCTTCAATGTTTCTCTCCAGAGATGGAAGAACCTGCCCGAATGACAATTTCTGCAGCATTACAATCAATCAAGCCTTCATGGTACAGTAGCAAGAAAGAAGCCACTCCAATGGTAAAGGCCTATGACATACTGCCTGAAAATTGCCAAACTGCACTTAAAGGGCTCTGAGAGCACGAAGAAAAAGATTATCTTGTCCAATAAGACCCAAATCTGTTAGACCTGAATGCCAAATGTAATGTATGCTGAAAACAAGGTACCACTCACCACCTTGCTATTACCAGTCCAAATGGTGGTGGGAGCATCATGCAATGGGGATGCTTCTCAGCAGCAGGGACTGGTATAGTCCTTCGCAAGACTTATAGCTGTGAATGATCCCAAAAGTGCTTCTACAAAGTACAGAGTAAAGGATCTTACTATTTATCGATGATATTTCTGCTGTTTATCTTCAATACATTTGAAAAAATAATAAATTACGTCTCTGTGTTGGAGGGATCTGAATACTTTCTGAAGAGGATAAAAATAACAACCCAATTCTACAGTATCTGGAAATGCAATGGGATTTGGGATTGGTTTTTAGGCCACTTTTGCAGGCCTATATTTTGCTCACTGTACTGTACTGTTCATAAATCCACATTGTCCTGTTATTAGGGTATTGATGATTCTAATGCCTTGTAATGATGGAAGAGTTGAATTGGGCATTTTGGGTTGTTATTCTGGAGATGATACTTGGAAATAGAGAGGACAAGAGGAGAGTCTTAGAGAAATGGAAAGATGGAATGAGAAAGAATCCCATATTTAAAATGTAATTAAAACTGCCTTCCTGGGATTTCTGCCTGAAAATTGTGTACTGTGTCACGTATGTGCTCATATGTGCCTCATATCATCAAAACCAGTTGCTTTCACGCTTGGAATTTCAATTTGCAAAAAATCCTGTGTTGCATCTTTAACAGGACTATTTAGTACAAAATAAATGACAACAATACAATTTAAAAAGTGATTAAGACTCAGGTTGTAATGCTATTGTTCTAGTTGGTCATTCCACTGACTGTCCTTACGGGTGTGGCAGGAAGCTACATTTTATGCATGTAATATGGCAAAAAAGGTTTTCCTATCAATACATATTGTCTTTTATGCTTTTCTGTTTTACTATGAAAATATTTGTACGATTTTAGTTGGGTGATAAAATGTACCCTAGGTTTACACAGTTCTCTCTGTGTAGGAGAGAAGGGTCTCCTTGTTGACCTCTGTCTGAGGGCAGAGTGATCTCCTCTCTGGGTAGCCAAATCTGCCTATGATGACCGGTCTCTTGCTGTGCTAGCAAGGCATACTCTTAGTCGCTCTCTGTTTCTGGTAGAGGGACAGATAAGAGAGGTTTTAACTGGAGGGTTCTTTGTGGTTGCTCTGTGTGGACGTGCACCCAGAATGGGATAAATATTTACTCCTAGCTGGAGTTTGAGCCGGATATTTTGGCTAAACAGCAGAGATCTAAGAAGAGCATGTGAATTCTTATTTCAACATGTTAGTGTTTCCCACTGGCTGCAATGGCACGGAGCGAAACAAAACACACATGCATACCATACGCACACACTCACACACACACACACACACATCTCAGGAGGTTGTAGTAGAATGTTTTTCTGTTAAAACTAGGTACCTACTCCCTGCCAATCTAACTGAAAGAAGGCAGCAGTGTTTTGGGCAAGGACCTGTCAATATCAGGATGTATTTTAAACCTCTCTGCCTTCATACTGTAAAATGAATCAGGCAGTGAGTGATGGACCATTGGCTCAGAAGTAA
The DNA here is from genome assembly GCA_016801105.1 of Esox niger. NCBI lineage: Eukaryota > Metazoa > Chordata > Actinopteri > Esociformes > Esocidae > Esox > Esox niger. The sequence continues at coordinate 10,229 of JACXGJ010017738.1, forward strand.
ATAGTAAGGCGTGCTGATGTCTGGTCGCCATGGGAGACAGTGAATAATGCATGGTAAAAGCAGAGGAAAACTATTCTCATCTCTCAGAGAAGCACATCATTTTCTTTCCTGGCTTAATGTTAAGTTTTGTTTCCACCACTACTGGTTTCCATCCTCTCGGGGTCCTAATATAATAAAATAAAATCAGTCGAGACCCAAAGCACGCACAAGCACGTTCCCACACACACCATTAGTCTACAGAGTAATGACCAAATAGAAACATGATACTGTTATTTACACCAAGTTGTTTTCCTCGACAAAATCCATTCCGATTTGCCAAACCAGATGTGCATTAGTGTATGTGTTTGTGTTTCATGTAGAGGGGCATCTTTTCTCCATTTCCTCCCCCTCATTCAGGATGTGGACTAATGGTGTTTGAGAGGATGAAGGGAGTAAGGAAAAGAAGTGGGGTTTGAGGGAAGGGTGTGATAGGGAGAAAGAGGAAGGGAGAACCGGAGAGAGTAGGGAGGCAGAGAGAGAGAAAGGAGCAAGAAATGTACAGTGAGTGAAAAGAATAGGAAAGAGGGAGGGTGGTAAAGAGAAATAAAACTGAAGTAAAGGGAAGTAGGTACAGAGAGAAAGGGAAAGACCGAGGGATGG
>JACXGJ010017739.1:0-10868 GCA_016801105.1 Esox niger
CCCACAGCAGTTAGGGTTAGAACATTTCCCACAGCAGTTAGGGTTAGGGTTAGAACACTTCCCACAGCAGTTAGGGTTAGAACACTTCCCACAGCAGTTAGGGTTAGAACACTTCCCACAGCAGTTAGGGTTAGAACACTTCCCACAGCAGTTAGGGTTAGGGTTAGAACACTTCCCATAGCACTTCCAATCTCTCCATAAAGCAGAGCACACCGCTGAAGGAGACAGACTTACCATTCAGATTACCAGCATGCCTTAAAGGAACAAAGGCGATTTTTTGTTATGCAGGTCTTCAAAAAGCACTGCCATATGTCAGAATGTGTATTGATGGGATATGAAACATGAATGTTATTTTATTTATTAAGTTATACCGACAGTTGAAAGGTGTTGCGTGTTGTCATGATTGTTCTTTGAATGAATCATTAGACATCTTTCAGTGATATAATTACCCTAACTCACTGCAAGCTTTCACAAACGCTTGATTGCTGTTGTTGCTGCTAAGGGTGGCCCAACCAGTTAGTAGGTTGTAGGGGACAATCACTTTTTCACACAGGACCATGTGGGTTTGGATTAATTTTCCCTTAATAATAACAAGCTTCATTTCAAAAGTGCAAACATGACAAACATACAAACAAAGAAGAAATCAGGTAGGGGTAAAACACTTTTTCACACCACTGTAAGGTAAAAGAAATAGCGGTGTTGATATAATTTTTCCCAAATTCAGGAGCTGGATTTAGCGCTAAAATTATTTGTAAAATACTAAAAAAGTTACTAAAAAAGTTAGGACTGACATGCCCATTTTTTTTGAGCCACTCCTAAATCAGCAAGTTAGGAGCAAATTTTTGCTTTATTATATCATTATCGAATATGGTCCCAGAGTTCTTGTTGGCGGTATTGACTGTGTGCTAAGCTGCACTGAGTGAATAAGCTAATAACTATTTATTAAATTACTGCTAATTTGCCAAAATTAGGTAGATGTAATGATTGCACACCGACCAGTTGGATGGAGAAATAGATCCAAGTGCAGGACTCCTTTATTATGGAGAACAAACAGCAGTGCAAAAGGGACCAGGCTGTAGCGAAGTCAAAGGTCAGGCAAATGGTCGGTACCAGGTGAAACATGCAGGAGGTTGAAGCACAGGAGGGGAAATCCAGAGAGGCGGTCGGTAGGCAGGCAAATGTCAGGATTACAAAGTAGATGTGTTTTAGTATCAGGCTAGAATGCTTGGGAAAAGAAGGCTCAGTAGAGTTGCAAATACAAACAAAACCTCACAAGGACTGACAGCAAACACAGAACTAATATGAGGGTAGAACAAGACACAGGTGTAAACAATAATGGGGAATGAATAGGCTAAGTTTAAAAACAACGAAAGAAAACAATGCACATTCAAGATCTCTCATTAGATGCTGAGCCTCACGATGTGCACATGCCGCCATGTCGGTCTGAATGAAGTTGTACTGTAATTACATATAAACTTAGAAAATTTAAACAAAATTGGAACAAGGGGAAGACACAACAAGTCAACCATTAAACTAAACTCAAGTCAACCATTCGCAGTGATGCTCTAGAGCTCCTTGAATGTGAGCTGAATACAATTTCATGTAACTTACATATAAAAAAGTGAACATCCAATGATGCATAGTGAGTGAGGAAGCTCCCATTGCAGTGCAACCATTTTCTGAGCAGTCTTTTGACCAACAAGGAACTCTCTTGACAAAGTGATAAATGGTGTGGATTTGCTGGTGATCAGAACTTCAAGACAACTGTTCGCTATAAGATTACAAGGCTACAAACTACAACAACTTTTATTATCTGGAAGGTCTTTGTTCCACAGAGTATCGAGAGGAAACATTTTATACGAGGCAGATTATTGAAAATGATACATTTTGAGAACCATACCCTTAGTTCTGTTCTTTAAACTGAACATCTTATGGAGATCTTTAAAGCTTTTCCTTGTCGTCCAAATAAGGAAACCTAATTGAATAATGACAAAAAAAACGAAGTTCTTGAAAGTAGAGGAACCTACATTTGATGATGATTTTTCAACTGAGCCCCAGATACAGACCAAATTGGTTATGATGGGACATACACAGGCTTTTCATTGATATTTGACAACTAGAGATTTCGGAGTTCACAAAACTTCACTCCAAAAAACACCATGACACAGTAACAAAATAGTCAAACAAAGCGGTCTGAGGGCTTAGGCTAAAAGCACAGTGATACTACACTGCTCTAAAAAATAAGGGAGCACCTAAATCATACATTGGGTCTCACCGAAAATCTAAGTAAACAACTGAAACCACAGGCTGTTCCAACTTTCGTGAATTTCATCATTACAACTCATAATGTGACTCTGTAGTGTGTGTTCCCCATGTGCCTGTATGCACTACCAACAACATCTGGGTATGTTCCTGATGAGATGGCGGATGGTGTCCAGGAGAATCTCCCAGACCTGGACCAGGGCATCAGTGAGATCCTGATGAGATGGTGTCGAGGAGAATCTCCCAGACCTGGACCAGGGCATCAGTGAGTTCCTGATGAGATGGTGTCCAGGAGAATCTCCCAGACCTGGACCAGGGCATCAGTGAGTTCCTGATGAGATGGTGGATGGTGTCCTGGGGGATCTCCTCCCAGACCTGGACCAGAGCATCAGTGAGCTCCTGATGAGATGGTGGATGGTGTCCTGGGGGATCTCCTCCCAGACCTGGACCAGGGCATCAGTGAGCTCCTGGACAGTCTGTGGCCTAGTATTTGGCGGTGTCAGATGCACTGACACATAACGTCCCAGAGGTTCTCAGTTGGATTCAGGTCTGGGGAAAATGAGGGCCAGTCAATGGCATCAATGCCTTCGTCATCCTTCGTCATAGGAACTGCCTACACACTCTGGCCACATGAGGCCGAGCATTGTCCTGAACCAGGAGGAACCCAGGGCCCACTGTATCTGACCATGGGCCTGGGGATTTTATCCCAGTACCTAAAAGCAGTCAGGCTCTGTGCAGCCCTACAAGGATATGGCTTCCGAGACAATCATTGACACTGGTCAAACTGGGCTGGATGATGATGTAGGCAGCGTAACGTTCACCACAACATCTCCAGACTCACGTCTGTCACATGCGCAGTGTGAACCTGCCCTCAATTCTGAAAAGAACCGAGTGCCAGTGGCGGCACTCAAATGTATTTTTTCAAGCCCATTTTACATCAGCAGTTGTCACAAGGTGCTTTTAGAAAACGCCCAGCCTTATATCAGTGGCTTCTGAGGTTTATACGTACGTTTATTACAAAATGTTCCTTTTTCATGGAAGGATTATTTTTGTCAAATATTTTTGGCAGAAGATCTGTTGTTTACCCGACTGCTTAGGTATAAATGTATCAAGATCTTGTTGACAGAGCCGCTCAAGCATTTACAGTCAACAGGCTGAGAAGGAGAGACGGACAAAGAAAATAAGAGGGATAGAAAGACAAAGAGAAAAAAGAGAAACTTTGAGAGCAAGACATATGGAGAGAAAGTGCTTCACTGTTCCAAATGGTCACTAAGAGTACTTACATTGATGGCTATTAACTCCATGCCTCATTGGGCCTGTCACCAATGTCCCCATAGGGCACTTGTCAAAGTAGTGCACTTCATAGTAAACAAGGGGCCTCTTAGGAAGTCCCTCTTGGTTTCATTTGACTGTTTTAGGTAATGGAATAAATGCAAAATGAATTAATAAATGGACTGGCAAAAATATCTAAAATAGGAGGTAATTTCAAATACAGCTGTGATTCTTATTAATACAGACTGTAAAATCAGTTACCACTGAAATACAACAAGGACTCTTATTAGGAGAGTCAAAGAAACAGTTACCATAGAAATACAACAAGGACTCTTATTAGGAGAGTCAAATAAACAGTTACCATTGAAATACAACAAGGACTCTTATTAGGAGAGTCAAAGAAACAGTTACTATTGAAATACAACAAGGACACTTATTAGGAGAGTCAAAGGAACAGTTACCATTGAAATACAACAAGGACTCTTATTAGGAGAGTCAAAGAAACAGTTACCATTGAAATACAACGATGACTCTTATTAGGAGAGTCAAAGGCACAGTTACCATTGAAATACAACAAAGACTCTTTTTAGGAGAGTCAAAGGCACAGTTACCTTTGAAATACAACAAGGACTCTTTTTAGGAGAGTCAAAGGCACAGTTACCTTTGAAATACAACAAGGACTCTTATTAGGAGAGTCAAAGAAACAGTTACCATTGAAATAAATAGCCAAGAGGACTTTCCGTACATCTTAGCAGAAGATTGACAGCACCAGAGGCGTTTGCAGACCATAAGGCAGTGGTGTGGCATCAGAGAAATAGTGGTTTGTACGTATAGGGATGTAGTGATGATTTATAAATATATAGTGCTAGAGGTAAAGGCGTTAATGATGGGTTGTAAGAGTGTTTTAGTATCTCTACGAGATTTTCACGTCTGGATGAGGGCACTTTCTCCAGTTGTGAAGTTTGGAGGGGACACTAACATAACACTTTCTCAAGATACATTTTTGAGGGGGACACCAAAAGTAATGCTTTAATACTGTTTTAGTTTGCACCATTGGTTTGCTTGCTACTGTAGCTCTGCAAATTCAGCTATTGTGTGTGTGAACCCTTCAGTATCAACATACATTTTGTTTACTGGATTAGCCCGCGTTAACTACATGCATTAAGTGCCTTTCAGACGGTAGACACAAACACTGCCACCTTGACAGCTACGGAAAACTACATACACTGCACTACAAACTTCTTTAATTGACTTGAATTAAAACAGCAGCAAAATCTGTTACTGTAGCTTGCTAGCAAACATTAGTTAACCGCTAGCTAACATATCGAGTGACCTGTAATTCAATGCAGAAAAAATAAAGGGCAGTGATGATTAGACATTTTTGCCAGCCTGCATAAGCAAAAACTTGGTTAAAACATTCAGTATCTACAATAAATTGAGCCAGATAAAAACAGTTTATGGTAATATTGCGAATGTTTCTGGTGGATTTTCGAGGTACGCTTCCGTACCTGCCTTTTGGTTCATTATAGACAAACACATTTGCTGGCTACAACATACAGTAGTTACGTTATAGTAACCCTTGACTAAAACTGTATGGTTATATTGCGACTGTTTCAGGCCTGGAAAAGTTCATCTTCAGTTTTGCTAGCAATTGCTCAATTCTTATGATTTTTCCTTGGAAATTAGTTGATACTAGGAAGTTAATTGCTGGCAAATAAGCTGTTAAAACAGCCAGTGGCAAAGGCTATACAGTTCATAGACGCTAAGGTGAAGGTAAACTTAATAGGAAACGTTAGTCAGTTTAACACAATGCTCAATGATGTCAAGCGACAGTGTAAACATGTGATGCCGTGGCGTAATGGTTAAAGACAGTGCCTTTCAGGTGGAAGACCTAAGTTTGAATCTATTGAAAGCAACAACATTTATGAATTTTATTTGTGGGCAGCAATACAACTTTACGGTTATACAGTACTGCAACTATTTCTGGTAGTCTCCACGATTCTCTGGTCTTATCATTTGATAAAAAAAGTTAGCTATCCTCATCTTAATTGATTGTTATTATATAAATGTCTCAGTAGATAATCAACTCTCAGTAGTTAAGTAATTTCTGTTTGACATGGCAATTACATGGCAGTTAAATAAAAATAAAATCTGAGTTGTAATTTAACAATAACAGGCTTAACCTGTTAACCCTACCAATCTGGCTAGTAGGAGCGTCAATGCTGAAACCTGCTAAATGCTGCTGGCATCTTTAATTATTATTACTATTCTCAAGGGCTATTTTCCGAGGCTCATAGCTTAACCCTAACATTAACACTATGTTGCACACTTGGACACAATGAACCTCCACGCGTGCATTAGTTTTGAAATAACTTCTTTATTCCCTTTCTCTGTGAATACAGAAACACAAGCACATCAGCTGCACGTTTTCTCTGCATACAGCAGGCTATTATGTCTTCTAACCGACGTGTGTGCCCTCCTGTAACCTGAAGGACCCCACACGCTGCCTACAGTGCCTGTGTGAGCTTCACTCATTAACTCATAAATTGACCTACTAAAATTATTATTATGCTATAAACATCACTGGTGTTTCTCACAATTTTGATGTTAATAAAAACACACTTATATAACTTTTGAAGATAAGGAGATGTCATTTAAGAAAAGTTAATGTCTCAAACAATATGGCCTCCATTTTGACTTTTGTGATCAACCCGTTATTGACATCTCCTCCAAGACAGCTTTGAATCATTATCTTTAAAAGCTGGATAAGGAAAGTTGATAGCAAGCAAGCAATTCATACATAGAAGCAATTCAATGTGCTTTACAGTGAAAATAGAAATAATGCAATAGAATCAAAAACAGTTTACACAGAGGTTATTCCTCTGATAGCTCCAGAACTTGCATTACAATTGGTAAAATATAGCAGGATATACATTTAATAACAATAAATTAAGAAGAGAAATATAAAATGCAGCTTAATAATAAATCATAGAATAATAAGATAGAAATAGAATACAAAACATAGGATGCAAAAAAAAAACTACAACACTAAACAGTGCTATTATAAAAACAAGCAAACAATGGGGTTAAGTTTGAGAGCTCAGTCATAGGCACGTGAAAAGAGAAGTGTTTTTAGCCTGGATTAAAAAATGTACATATTTGGTGAACGTCTAAGATCTTCTGGTAGTTTATTCCAGTTGTGTACAGCATAACTGCTAAATGCAGCTTTTCCATGTTTACTTTGGACTCTGGGCTCTTCTAGCTGACCTGAGTTCATGGATCTTAGAGCCCTGCTTAGTTTATATTCTTCAAACATGTCAGAAATGCATTCGGGTCCTAAACCATTCATTGATTTATAAACTAAAAGCACCACTTTGAAGTCTATTCTGTAACTGACTGGAAGCCAATGCAAAGATTTAAGAAACGGAGTGATGTGCTCGGTCCTCTTGGTCCTGGTTAACATTCTAGCAGCTGCATTCTGAATGAGCTGCAGCTGTTTTACAGTCTTTTTAGGGAGTCCAGTTAAGAGGCCATTACAGTAGTCAACCCTACTATTGATAAAAGCATGGATGAGCTTCTCTTGGTCTTTTTGGGACATCAGGCTTTTGATTCTGGATATATTTTTCAGATGGTAGAATAGAATGCTGTTTTGGTGACCGATTTGATATGACTGTTAAATGTGAGGTCAGAACACCAAGATTACGGACTTGATCCTTGGTTTAAAGAGCCCAAGAATCTAGCTCTTTACTAAAACCTGTTCTTTTATTTTTGTTGCCAAACACAATTATCTCAGTTTTATCTTGGTTTCCTTACCGACAATTTTGGTTCATCCAGGTATTTATGTGCTCTATACAGTGTCACAGAAGGTCTATTGAGCTGTTGTCATACGGTATGAGAGCCATATATATATTTGAGTATCATCGGCATAGCTGTGGTAGTTAATGTAGTTGTTCTGTAGAATTTGGCTCAGAGGTAGCATATAGAGATTGAACAGAAGCGGTCCGAGAACTGATCCCTGTGGAACTCAGCATGTCATAGCCACCCTATCAGATTCATGATTACCAATGGTGACAAAGTAACTCCGGCCATCTAGATAAGATCTGAACCAATCAAGGACTGTCCCAGAAAGTCCTACCCAATTTTCTAACCTATCTATAAGTGTTCTATGATCTATAGTGTCAAAGGCTGCACTGAGATTTAGTAGAACTAGATCTGTTATTTTATCTGGATCAGTATTCAGCCATATATAATTTAAAACTTCAATCAGGGCCGTTTCAGTACTGTGGTGAGGTGGGAAGCCTGACTGAAATTTGTCTAAGAGACCTCCTGAGGTCACAGAATCGGTGAGCTGATTGAATACAACCTTCTCAAGGATCTTTGCAATGAAAGGGAGATTAGAAACAAGTCTGTAGTTGTTCATTATAGATGCATCCAGTGATTTCTTTTTTAATAGGGGCTTAAATATCTCAAACAATATGTCTGAAATCAGCAACTGAAATTGAGGTTGGTGGGTCTATGACGATATAAGGCCATAAATCCCCATGGGAATATCGGACAGTTACAAAACGAATCATGCCCATTAACATCTCTTCCACAAATGGACAGCAGAAGTCAAGCATGGAATTACTTTATGGGGGCGCTATAGACCTCACCAATTGGTTTGCATTATTTTGACATCTCAATTGAATTGATTTGGCATGTCATTTTGTGAAAGCACTTTGTGACAACTGCTGATGTAAAAAGGGCTTCATAAAATAAATTTGATTTTATCTGAATTCAATGGTCTGTGGACCATGGTAATTAAAAGTCTGTAAAAATGTTTGATATCTCAAAGATGTGGCTGCAATCAGAAATTGAATTTGACATAGTTGTGGCAACATCTTTATGAGACTATAAATCCTAGAAGGATTATCCAAGAAATGATAAACACCAAGGCCAGGTAATCACCAAGGCAAGGAATGAACCCTGAATGTTATGAACATCTAGCTGTCATGGTGGCGCTATAAAACTCACTGATAAAAAAAAATCACAAAAAATCTGCCAAATAAGTCAGAGACAAAACTTTCTGGAGATGTTAAACACTAAATGAGGTGACTGAGCCAAATATTCTTCAGCGTAACACGCTAACGCTTTCCCATTCAAAGTCAATGGTATGTAATCACATAACGCTATGTTGCTAATGCAAGGTGGTTTACACAAGGTGAGTTACACAAGGTAGCTTACACAATGTGGATAATGCTAGGTGGCTAATGCTATTTGTCTAACCCAAGATGACTCATGCAATGTGGCAAATGCAAGTTGGCTTACGCTATGTGGCTAAAGCAATGTCGCTATTTGGATTATGCTAGGTGGTTAATGCAATGTGGGTAATGCTATTTTTGTAACCCAAGATGACTCATGCTATATACAGTAGCTAACGCAATTTGGCTAACACTAAGTGATCAACGCTAGGTGGACTGGCCACAGGACACCTGCTCCTTCTGCTGTACGCTGCTTGCTGTTACCTACCCGAAGCTAAGTACCATTATTATGCCTTAGAATTGTAATTGTTGTATCTACTTCGCGGAGAAGAACTGTCGTCTTCAGTAACATATAGCAGAGTTAGAGGCTCGGCTTCAGACGCAAATGTCAGGCAAGGATTATGTTAGTGAAAAATGGGAAAAACTGCGTCTGTGCTACCAGGAAGAAACAATTGTGTTGTTAGCCCCCCGGCACAGCTCCCGCAGCAGAAAAGCAGAACTTTCTCCTGGTCACTGGTAAGAAATGCTGTCAACCAGTTAAACCTGGGTCACTGCTAGAGCCGACTGAGATTTTCAACAGGTTTTCCCCACTGGAGTGAAAAACTGAAAACTTGAGTCATCGCCGACTCCATTACCCGCAGTATTAGACTAAAGAATCAGCCAGCGATCGTACACTGTTTACCGGGGGGCAGAGCCACCAACGTAGCCGCAAATCTGGGGTTGGTGCTAGCGAAGTCTAAAACTGGCAAGTATTGGGAGTACAGAGATATTGTTGTTCACATTGGCACCAATAATGATAGGATGAAACAGTCAGAGGTTACGAATCAGAACATAGCATCAGCGTGTAAACTAGCTAGAAAGATGTGTCGGCAACGAGTAGGGGCAGTGACGAGCTACAGCAGACTTGGCTGAAATCGCTGGCTGAAAACGGAGTTCTGCCCGTCGCAGGAGGTGGAGTTTGTAGATAACTGGCTCTCTTTTTGGGATCCGCCCAGAAATACTGTCAGGCCTGCTGAAGAGCGATGGACTTCATCCTAGCTGGAGTGGTGTTCTTCTTTTATCTAGGAACATTGACAGGAGTCTCCCTCCTATAGCCTCACCATGAGATTGGGTGCAGGACAGGCTGCAGGCTGTTAGCCAGCCTGCTAGCATAGTGGAGTCTGTCGATATCATAGTCAGAGTAGTTAGTACAGCTTTGCCTTATTGTGACTGTGACTCATTCCAGGCTGAGAAACGTTAAACAAGGAAGCGCTAACAATAGCAACCTTATTAAGATAAAGCCTTCCTCCATCTCGGTTACAAATAAGAATGACTAAATTACCTCGCATCTCAAAATGGGACTCCCAAATGTTAGGTCCCTTGATCCAAAGGCAATTGCAGTAAATTGATATCTGATCATAAACTTGATGTTATTGGCTTTTGTGAAACATGGCAAAATCCTGATTAATTTACTGCCCTAAATGAGGCCTCTCCTCCTTGTTAGGTTTCTGATTTTTGCAATGTTTGAAGATAAAAATGAGCCACTCTTGAGATATGTTTTATATGTTCACTAGAGGAGGGGTCAGGGTCAAGGGTAATGCCGAGATTTCTTACAGGTTTTAGGATATGACCATGCAGCCATCGACATTCACAATGAGATCTGCCATCAAAGCTCTTTTTTTCTTGTGTCCTAAAACCTGTCATCCACTTCCTAATATCTGAAACACATGCTTCAAAAGAAGCACATTTTGGGGCTTCTCCATGCTTCATCGAAATATATAACTGTGTGTCATAAGTATAACAGTTTTGATACCAAATTGACATTGTGATACCGGATTACATCACCAGAGGCAGCATAGAGAGTGAGAACAAAAATGGGCCCAGACCTTGAGGAAAACCAAAATATACCTTTTATTTGTCAGAAGATATACCATCCACAGATACAAACTGATATATTTCAGATGAATAAGATTTAAACCAGGTTAAAACAATCCCACGTAGCCAGATATGGGTTTCCAGTCTCTCTAAGAGAAGGGAGTGATCAAGTGTCAAAAGCAGCACATTGATCAATAAGCAACAACAGGACGGATGTGGACCCCTTGTCGAACAACAACA
>JACXGJ010017740.1:0-10869 GCA_016801105.1 Esox niger
AGGGTGAGGCTGGAGGTGGGGCAGCTACAACTGGAGAGGGTGAGGCTGGAGGTGGGGCTACATGTTGGTCAGCTACCACAGGAAGTGGAGCAGCACTGGTGGGGGGAGCGGGTGGGTTGGAGGGAGGAGCTGGGTGGACATTGGCCCTGGCTACAGGGAGGACATCCGGGGAACAGGATGAAGGGCCTAATGTGAAAACAGACAAAGTATTGCATTAATCTTCCCAAACACATAATAAGTACTGTGTTACACTTCACATGATGCGATAGTATTTTAGCAGAAACTCTAATCCATAACAACTAACAGGAGAAATTAGGCTTAATTGTCTTGCTTAATGCTGTCCAAAACAACATATTTCTTTCAACTTGCGGCTCTGGGATTCGATCTAGCCACCTTTTGGTTACTTGTCATACGCTCCATTTTGAACTAGGTCACAGCAAACATCTTGTAAATGTTACTGTGAATGAAGTAACATTTCATGGTGACTTACGAGTCTGGTTCCACTTTTTCCACTCTGCTCTGAGATCTTCAGCCAGGTCATGATGTTCCAGCTTGTCCAGGGCACTTATCAACTGTTCAGCCCAGTTTAACCTCTTCTGTAGGTAGTCCAACAGTAGCTGCATCGCAATGAAGTTACCGGAGAAGTCCTTCTTTGCCAGGATCTCCTCCTAAACATGATTTTAGTTATTTGAAGGATACCGATTAACAAAAAAGGTTGTAATGAATGTAGTAGAAAAATTTTACTGGCAATTTTAAAAATAGTTTGATAGTTTGATTGTTACTGGGACTGATAATGAAAATATAGTAATATATTACATCTGGTGTACAAATAATGTCTAAGCAGCTACTCACCCTGTCAGTCGACGTTAGACAAGGCAGGTACACAGTGAGATCTGTGGCCCTCACTCTGGTAGCATAAACCCCCATCTTGGGCCGGAGGTACAAAGACAGTTTTTCGTTTGCAAATGAAGACATTTCCGTGCTGATAAAGCAGGGGAGAGCAGAGGAGGAACAGAAAAAAGGTAATATGTGGCCGTGCGAGACAATATGAAGCAGTAGGAAGTGGTATAAGACAGTACGAAGCAGTATGAGGAGGTACAAAGCCGTGTGGTGACTGCATTGTGAAACTTCAAAATCCTTACCGTATTTCTCAGATGAAGTGTTCTACTTAAGTGTGGACCTGAAAGTAATCCGAGTAATAAAACCTGTCGGAAAATGAAACCTGAAATTAATATGGTAATGAAATAGTATGTTTCGAAATAGGGAACTCATCCACGAGAGAGACCTTGGTCGGAGCATGACTCGCTGTCAAATAACTGTTGGATTAGCATTTTTGAGAACATTTAAATTGAACTGAAACCAAGACATGAACACTGCTGCTCTGTATGGAACATGCCTGTATCATTGCAGTGGAAAACATAATACGAGATAAAAAATAATGATATATAAAGCAAAGGATATGTCCTGCTGATACTGCATTATACTGTAAAATGGAGCTAAATGATATTGTTTAGCATCTATAATAAAATTATACAATGTCCATAAAAATATTATGCAGTACACATAATATTATTATTTGTATCGATACTAATGATATATATCATATGAAATCATAGGTAATATATTATGTAGCATTAACACTAGAAGTCTGCAGGATCAATAATAATATTATGTAGCATTAACACTAGAAGTCTGCAGGATCAATAATAATATTATGTAGCATTAACACTAGAAGTCTGCAGGATCAATAATAATATTATGTAGCATTAACACTAGAAGTCTGCAGGATCAATAATAATATTATGTAGCATTAACACTAGAATTATGCAGGATCAATAATAATATTATGTAGCATTAACACTAGTAGTATGCAGGATCAATAATAATATTATGTAGCATTAACACTAGTAATATGCAGGATCAATAATCATAATACACAGTAAACTAATCTCAGCACTAATTCTTGTCTGTCTACAGACAAACAGGACTTAAAGATTAAAAGTGTGTTCAATAAACAATGTCTCTGCGTTGCATTAAAAGGCTGGTGGTGGTGGACGGATGGGTGTTCTGACGGGTGACAGGGCGCCATGTCATTACATGTACGTTTCTATAGGACGGAGTGTCATTGTATCTAGGTTACAGTAGAACACAGTTTAATTATATCCTTGCTTGGAACAGTGGCAAGGTCATCTCTTTGTTGTTATCGGAATGTCAGATTGGGCATTTAAAATTGAAAGTCAAGCGTTTTAAAGTGGACTCTAGCAGGTGGTTCATTTAAAGTCCCAGTGAGGAGTTTCAGGAGATGGTCAGTCTGATAGGAGCACAGTAGGAGGAGCAAATACGTAGACAGCTGTCAAACCTCAAGAGCTCAAACTTCAATACCTGCTTAAGCTGCCACACTCTAGCCCTTCCTCGTTTCCTAAATATTCCTCTTTCTCACACACACACAAGCACTCTCTCTCTCTCTCTCTCTCTCTCTCTCTCTCTCTCTCTCTCTCTCGCTCGCTCGCTCGCTCGCTCTCATACACCAGCACTGTCTCTCTCTCATACACCAACACTGTCTCTCTCTCGTGCTCTCTCTGACACACACACACACTCACAAACACTTTCAGTAACTGGTGTCAATTGTACTCAGAAGTTTGACTATAACTAGATAATAGGTAGACAGAGTTAATAAAGAGGTGGTTGGGTGACGCAGTGAAGAACAGCTTAAAACAGATTTGTCATGTGAAATGCAGCGACAAAAACACCTTGAGAAGCCACCAAGGACGAGCCCTCCCAACCACAGGAATGTCCTCTACCACTAGGTCATCACAAGCAGGACTCACCTGGTTGCTAGGAAAGTTACCTGTTCAGGTGTCCTGAGAATATTATTCATGTTAATGTGAACGAATATAAGATCGATAATAAAGGCCTACAATATTATTAATTCAAATAATTGATGACAATTATAATAAAAAGAATAAGTGACTGGTAGCTCTACGCTAGAGCTGTGTTTATTCCAGTTGGTATTGTGTAAATAATGTGCTGATCAAAGATTACTTGATATACTAAATAGGCCAAATAAAAGTGGATTATGAAAACGATTAGACCGTGATATCTGAAGTTGCGCACTTCAGAAAATAACATACCTAAAAAGAAGCATTATTGGGACAATGAAGAATTCGGGAGTTCGGGTCGGATAATTTTGCAATTTCTAAGTACGTGACAATGTGTCTCATACAGAAGGCCAATATATTAAGGCAACGGCCTTATTTTTCTCTATGATTTTTTCTTCATATGTTTTTGCCAAATTCGACACCTGAGATCCATTCAACGATTCAGAAATATAGAGACAGTGTTGTTGTAGTGAGGGAAAACATGAATAACTATCTTACCTTCCTGTGGCAGAAGTTGGCCAGCAATAAACACCGCACTCCAGCGCGCACGGAAGGCTAGTCTGAAGCTACCAAGAGCAGAATACTTTCGATCTACATGCGCATGCGTATACTGCTTCCAGACTCTGGGCACGTCATTTTTATCATGCAAATTCACAAAACGCGCTACTGTCTACAATTCTGTTTTAAAAATAGCACAGATTTTATGCGCCCGCTGTCTTTATTCTGATGATGCTATCGGACTAAATTGCCACAAATACTGAATGTTCACATAGATACCCAGATGCATTTAATAAATGTTCCGTCCCACACTGCCAACTCATTTAAAAGGTAATACTGATTAATACTGAATTTAGAGTAAATTTTCATTTATCGGCTAAATGCAGTTTGAGCTTTGGCATAAACCTGTACTCTCTATCCAGGGGGTGGCGCTGTTGCCTTGCAGTGGAGGACTACAGTCAGGAAATGATAGCACCAGCAGTGGGAGCTTTGAGCCTCAGCGAAACTTCGAGATTTGCTTAACATTTTCAACTGCTTAACAAAACACAAAACAAGATTTAAATAGATATATCGGTGCTATAGAGTCACATGTTGAGTCCATGACAAAAATATTTATTTTGGCTCACTGTATTGCTTTTAGCTTCACCAGTAAAAAACACTTGGTTAAAGATTGGACAATTAGGACTATTCATTTAGCGTCTTTACCCATTTTGTCACGCGGTTATAACAACTCAATAGTGGTGCTACATGTGACATTCAGAAATGATTACTTTACATGGATTGCTATTAGTTGATGGAAACCTACATTTGACAAGTTGACAAATCTTTGATCAAGGCTGTTAACCCTAAACTGATTTTCTTGGGATCATCTGAAGCTCTGTCCGTACTGCACTTTGTTCCCTAGAGATTGCACGTCTTTGAGCCAGGTTAGCGACCGGTTCCTTTGGACAATAACGCAATTCTGAAAAAGGCCTGAATGTATTCCATAACGGCATTAAAATACTTCCTGAGTATAAACGTTGTAGGTCTCTCACCCAGGGCAATACTTACTCTGCATCATGTTGATGCTGTCTGACTGACAGCAGAAGAATGCATTAAGCGCAGCCAGTATGTATTATATAAGGTGCTGGTCCCGTGTACCAGAGTGTAACGCTTTAGGCTGAAAAGTAAGAGGTGGTTAAGTCAGCAGTAAGGCATCTCGTGGGTCTGTGCTCTATTGCCCATAAATCACAGATATCCAAAGTGTCCAGGCATTCCGCAAAGTGTAGCACCTATGAACAGCTCTTAGCATGGTATACTGGTCATAGCCACACCCGTTTTTGAAGCAGTATTTGAGGCACGCAGATGTGGGTGTTTCCTTTAACCCTTAACTGACATCAACCACAACAGTTCATCGCAAGCCCTTATTGCAATGCTGATGGTGAATGTCATCTGCCTGAATGACCCATCAGCCTGCTGGATTTCTGAACTTCCTGTTGAACTGTTGACCTCTTTATAGTGTGACCCGCAGACTAAAAGATCATCTCTGCCCATGCACTGACTCACTTTGTGTCCACTGGGCCCTGGCTAAAAGTAGGGAGCTATGTTTGGTAAAAGATGTGAAATGTCATCTCATCTCAGGCCCTGCAGGGGGTCTCTGCTGTGGCTCTCAATGACACAATGGAGAACACTTAAAAGATGGAACCCATTCAAAAACGACCTAAAGGTTACCACTGACCGACTTAAAATGGACCAAGCCCAAAGCCATGTCAGAGCTGTATAGAGTGTTCCAATGGAATAATCTAAACAAAACAACGTTTTACTGCTAAGTAGTTAATGTAACCCAGACCAATTACTTCATTTTAAATAGTTTATTTTCTTAGAGGAATTAGAAAATAAATAGCTAACACTTTGGCCCCATGGTTAACATTTCAGATCAAGATTGTCTGCTATAATGAATTAACTCAAGGTAGCTTTTAATAATGAATCTAGTTTGTAAATGCATTTTCATAACAGATTTGCACAAACATTAAATATATATGCAGTTGAAAGCACACTCCAGTTGTTGAATCACCCACAAAAATTACAAACACATCTGAGGCCACTGACAGTATCTATAGAATCAAAGAAGACTACCAGAATCAATCAATATCTATTCGACTGTTCCTAAAAAAAACATCAAAAATAAGACAGACACATTGGATCCCCTCGTAAAATTTACAGTAACAAATTAAAAAAAAGATACAAATAAAACCAAAAAAATAACTACTCATGATTTGATGTAAGTTTTCTCCTCCTGGGTCTCCCATGGAATTGGATCATGCTTATTCACACGTTCTGTCCAAAAGAGTTCCACATCCGGAAATATTTTCCGTGATGCGGTGTCGTCTGTGTGCAGACTGCGTCCCGTCGGCGTGTCAAAAGATGCACGTTTCAGTTCCACTAACGGATAGACGACAATGGCTCCCTGCTCCACTCTGTTCCTGGCACCCCCGGCTCTGGAACCTACAGCAACACTGACTTGTTTTGAGCTTCTGCAAGTTAGGCAAAGCCACACGCTGCTGCGCACTTCTTCGTACATGGTGAGAAAGATGACAGGAGTCAGACAGCTGCTCGAAAACATAAGAACCTGGGAGAAGATGACGAAGCCCACGGGCGGTGTGTAGCTGTCGCTGTAGCCCAGCCTGGCCCAAACCCACGAGCTCCACTCGGGAAGCAGCAGGAAGGCGTTGGCTCCACTGACACACAACAAAGCCACGCTGATGCCCTGACCCTGGGGCGGAACGCAGCGGTCCGCCTTCGGCACGGAGGCGTGTAGTGTCCTGATGTAGTGGCCAATGGTGAAGACGATGGGTACCAAGTAGGACAGGGTCGGATAAATCTTATTGAACACGTCCATGAACCCGGAGGCGCACAACGGTATCTCGGTCACACACAGCGTCACGTCGTGGTAGGGCTGTAAAGAGGTGAATACCATGAGGGGGGTGGAGAAGACCAGCGCCACCGTCCATATGAACACCAGGACTCCGTAGACGCGCACCGGGCTAAAGTCGTCACCCTGCGACCCGGATGAACCGACGTTATGTCTCGTCGTCGTTGTGGCCACCAGGGTGAATGTTTTCGCGACCAGGCAGGTGTTCTGGAACCAATCGGCCGTCTGGCACATGAAGCCTCCCAAGGTCCAGGTCTCTCTGTAGTATGTGACAGCGCGCACTGGTGCACACAGGAGCAGAACCGCCATGTCGGTGGCGCTCAGGCTGGCCAGCAGCAGTTTGAGTTCGGAGGCTCGCCCGTTGTTCAGGTGGTGGATGAGTCCGAGGAGCACCAGTATGTTCCCCGCTGTCCCCGTTACACAGAGGCAGGTCAGGAGCACTGGGAGCACCGACTGGGCCGCCTCTCCGCGAAGCAGCTGAACTCCGCCGGCAAAATTAAAAAAGGAAACGTTCTTCGGTCTGTCAAAGTCCATGTTCTCCGCTCGTCTTTGTGTCCGTGTCTCCTTTTTGAAGGTGCTGTTCTAATGAGCCGATTCAACACGAGCGAGAATTGTCTGTGGCGCTCCTTAGGGAGGACAGCTGGAATGCTGTCGCCTGATAAGAGACCATCAGCTGTAGTCTAGGGGACGGCGACCCTGGCAGGTGGGCAATTTCAAGTGATGTCATTCAGGATGTGCTGTCGTCAAACACACGTCATGTGACGGCCCGGTCTGCAGGCTGCCGCTCTGAAAGGTGGGATGCTACATGAGTACCACAGGCTGAAGGCGTTTTCTTCTGGAACACAATCAACTCATTTGGACTGAAGCACAACTGGACTGTAAACGTAATGGGTTTCTGTTCAATATTTACTGTGTTGAGAATCAGTAGGGCGTCCAGCTAAGCAGTGAGTCTCGACTGGTTGCAGGAGTTAAGAGATCAGTGTGTGGCCCAAATTAAAACCTGTTCCTAATATTGTTACCCAGTTTTGACCAAGGCCCATACCATTGTGTGTGTGTGTGTGTGTGTGTGTGTGTGTGTGTGTGTGTGTGTGTGTGTGTGTGTGTGTGTGTGTGTGCATTCAATGAGGGTGCCTACAAAAAGGCTATCGCCCCCTGTTGAGGTCATTTTTCCTATGACGCTTGAACCACAATCCACAGAAGTGGAGGCAATAAAGCAATAATCAAAGCGGGCAAAAATTACTAAATGACTATCTTACTTGGGTTCAAGTTTTTTTGGAAAGTGTTCTGAACTATTATAAGGGATGAATCAACTCAGACTTGAAGGACATTCTCAGACGAACACTAAGCAGAATGTAACCTGACCAGCCAACCCAAGAGAGTTGGGTGCTTTAAAGCTAAAGTTACTTAAAGCTAAAGTGTTAAGGTTAGGATAAATTGAGTGGATTTGGATTAGTTTGGTTACGGTTAGTGCTGGTTTGTTGGTTGGGTTAAGGCTAAGTTTAGTTGGGTTGGTTAAAGCAAAAGTTAGGTTGATTACATTTAGGGTTAGTTGGGTTAAGGTTAAGTTAAGTTGGATTGGTTAAGGTTATTATTGCTGGGGTTAAGGCAAAGGTTAGTTTGGTTAAGGTTAGGGTTAGTTGGGTTTAGGTCAGGGATGCTCTGTCTTTTCTCTGGGTTTCATAATAACCTTTTACTTCATCCATTAATAAATATGTGGGCATCATTATGAATGCCCCAGGGGTTGTACCTGTCTGCATGGGTGCCCTCTTTGTGTGGCAGTGTACTGTGGTCAGGCTCAGCTCAGTCAGCAGACTCTGGCCCCTAGGCACCAATGCACAGAACAACACGAACAAAAAGGGTTCTCCAGGATTCTAAATAAATGAACACAGTTGATGTCCCCTTCGGAGAGATTGTTAGCCCCGGATAAAGCTGCAAGAACGGAAAGTAGTTATTATACCACAGGGGCAAGGACCTTAGAGTCACCAGAGAGGAAATGGTGGTAAAACCCCACAACAGATTTATCTTCTTTAAAAGCAAAACAACATTCCTGTCCTGAAGTCTTCGATAGGGAAATGCTCTTATCGAAACAGTGCAATGCTTTAAATAGCTCTATAAGTTTCTTTCTGTGTGTGAGAGAGAACTAACTAAACTATGCTTACCAAAAACCTTGAAAGTAGTAAAACAAGCCATTCAGACTTCATTATGTGAAAAACTATTTTTGGCTAAGGGGTAAGGTTTAGGTTAAAAGTCACAACTGGAATATGGGGTCAAATTAGGGTTAGAGGATCAGGGTTAGATGTAAAATTAAAGTTAGGTTTAGGGTAAGCTATAAATTGGGTTTTGAATAAAAATTTGGGTTAAGTCTAGAGTCAAAGTTAGGTTTAGGGTTCAAGAAAATTTGAAACATAAAAGCAAATGTGTCTTAAAAGAGTAAATCAATTTTGTTTGTACTGGATAAGGTCTCAGCTAATCTGAGATGAAAGGAGTGACATTCAACATCTAACTCTAACAAACATTTAATTACAGGGCGGAAACCACTTTAAGCTGTAGTGAAACTAGGGGAACCCAAGAGTTTGAACAATGTTTTGAGGTCAAATTGTGTTTGCTAGGATTTATTTGGTAACAAATACTGAAGTAAGATCCTCATAAATATGGGTTTCTGATGAGGTGTGGCAGTTTAACTAAGTACATTAGGCGCTAATAAGGTACATTTTTCAAGACAATGAATTACGTACTATGTCGCTAAATCATCATCAGTGAATATCAGCAGATTGCCCCTCTAAAGTTGTCAAAACTGAACAACTGAAGATAGAAGAGAATAGTCATCAATGTCACAAGGTAATCTCAAATGCATCTTCTATGGTGGGTCGTGTTGAAACGAAGACTGTGTTGGTAAGAAGTTGTGTTGGTAAGAAGACAGTGTTTGTAGGAAGACATGTTGGTAAGAAGACGTGTTGGTAAGAATACAGCGTTGGTAGGAAGACTGCTGGTAAGAATATTGTGTTGTTAAGTCTGTGTTGGTAGGAAGATATGTTGATAAGAAGACAATGTTGGGAAGAAGACATGTTGGGAAGAAGACGTGTTGGTAAGAAGACGTGTTGGGAAGAAGATTTGTTGGTAAGAAGACGTGCTGGTAAGAAGACTTTATTGGGAAGAAGATGTGTTGGGAAGACGTGTTGATAAGAAGACTTGGTTGGGAAGAAGATGTGTTGGGAAGACATGTTGGTAAGAAGACTGTGTTGGTAGAAGATGTGTTGGTAAGAAGATGTCTTGGTAAGAAGACATGTTGGTAGGCAGACGTGTTAGGAAGAAGACGTTTTGGTAACAAGACATGTAGGTAAGAAGACGTGTTAGGAAGAAGACGTTTTGGTAAGAAGATGTGTTGCTCAGAAGACAGTGTTGAGGAAAACATTTGTTGGTAAGAAGATGTGTTGGTAAGAAGACATGTTGGTAAGAACACGTGTCGGTAAGAGGATGTGTTGGTATGTCTAACCCCATTAACAAAGTTGAGTATTTAACATGTCTGTCACCATTAACACACTGCAATATTCAACAAAGGTGTTCAACAGAAGTCTGCTACGTTGCCGCAGGATGGTAAGACCAGTCTATGACGCAGAGGGTAACAGCAGATGTGAGACTGACAGTAACCAGTAGAGGGCAGCATAGACTGCAGGTTAACCTCAATGAGTAGCTCCCTGTAGATCCAAAAACGTATTTCATGACAATATGCCATCTTGATTTTGATACCAAAGAAGAGAGAAACTTTAAGGTCTCAACTACATTTGTTCAGGCTACCTTGATAGCAAATTATTCAGAACTATAGAATCTTGCATGGCAGAAGAATATTCTTTATGAATTTTGTTGATGCTTGGTAAGATTTTGTTTGTTGTGTCTTATTGTAGGTTTTAATATATATGCGTTACAGTACGCATGAGATACATGATTGCGGGGCAATTGTTACAATGGTCTGATATTACATATTTGGGACGAAATATATTAATGACTGTATGTTAACCTTGCAATGTACTGTTCGAAATGGTTATTTCTGTGCTTTAAACTTTGTATGCCAAATGTACAGTATGTTACACCTTATATTTCTTTAACAACTAATATAATTCAAGTCTCTTTTTAAAGCAATTTGTTCAACATTTGTTATGCTCTAAGCTTTGTAGTACACCCTGAGCCTCTGGATCACTCCAGACCACCTCAGCAACATAGACCACTGGAACACTTAGACACCTAGACTTCAATAATACTATACCACCCTAGACCACTCTACACCACTGGATCACATAGGCAACTAGACTATTCTATAACACCATACCACCATAGACCACTCTACACCACTGGAACACTTAGGTAACTAGACTATTCTATACCACCATACCACCCTAGACCACTCTACACCACTGGATCACTTAGGTAACTAGACTATTCTATACCTCCATACCACCCTAGACCACTCTACACCACTGGATCACTTAGGTAACTAGACTATTCTATACCATACCACCCTAGACCCCTCTACACCACTGGATCACTTAGGCAACTAAACTATTCTATAACACCATACCACCCTAG
>JACXGJ010017741.1:0-10864 GCA_016801105.1 Esox niger
ACACACACACACACACACACACACACACACACACACACACACACACACACACACACACGTCTGTCAATAAAACTGAGGACTTTGAAATTACACATTCGATTAAGTAACAGGCACCTCATCCTGGCACAAAGTTCTTCCACAAACACAGAAATCACTTCAAAACTTGAAAAAACGGATGAAAAAAATGTCCTTGTAGAGTGCTAGTCTAGTGAGGACCAATGTTTGCTAGGCAGTTGTCGGACTACCTCTGCCCTAACGAAAGTCAACAATTTACTTAGCTGTTGCCATCAGAACATCCAGTATCTCCATCTTACCCCCATGAAGTTAGAGTGAATTTAAATTAACTTGCAATATACAGCATCTTTTTAAGATATTTCTGATTAATCCGGCAATTACAAATTTTAACTTTGAGAATAGCAGCATGTTAAAACACCCATTTGATCATTCTGTGTGTGCTGTCTTAAGTAAAAAGAAAAGAGCATTTTACATGGTTTCACACTACAAAAAAAATAAAGTAATATTAACAAATTGGCCTGTAGAAATGGTGATGTAAATTATGCACTTTAACCAATTATCTATATTTTTTGCACTGCTTGTCCAAAAAACAACTTGTAAGGATAAACCTGAGACAGCAGATGAATACATAATCAATATTGCTTGGAAAATGTTACATTCTTTAACATATCTTCTAAGACTGGTATAACAAGCTCTTTGTTAAAGTTAAGAAACAAGTGTGAAAACAGATCAGTCCTCCAGCCAAATTAAATCTAATAAAAACTGCACTGGTTAAAATCAACAGAAAAGCTATTTCTCCTATTAAGATTGAAGTGCCAATTAAGTGCAAAATACAGTAATAATTGGGTATGACATGGCTGTAATCTTAAACCAGCCATACATGAAAATGTCTTTGTACAACAGTAAATGTTAATTGAGAAATTAAAATGCAAAGAAAATTATTGATTTGGAAGGGTTGACATGTTCAGCTTATCACCACAAAAAATGAAGAAATTGAACTCAAGATCAGAACCAGGTTATCCGATTTAACTAGAATGCATCTTTTGAACAATGTCTAAACTTTTTTTCGTCTTTTACAATTCTCTGATTCACTTCTGAAAACGTCACTTTCATCACAGACTTTTACTGGCTGAGATCAGCCTTTTCTTTTCTGTTTGTATTGTGTTATGCACCAGATTTTTTATGTCTGTCCAAGTTCTGTTTTCGAGTGCTGGCTCTGACTCTTTACATAACAGAATATCCTGTTTTCCAGGAACCTTCTTCAGTGCCTTAAATTTCCCCAAATGCTTCCACACAGCTTCTTTCTCACAGCTGCTCCAGGGTTTCTTCTGTTGAAAAGTCATTATCTTTAAACCTAATTGAAACAGATGAAAGGGAGGGAGCAGAAGTTAGAGGACAGAGGTAGGCAGCCACTTGCTATCCACATCTACTTCCAGGCAGTGTTCCAAATATTTTAAAGTTCCCCGCTGTTCCAAAATCAGCTAGCCAGTTTAGTGAGTAATGTTTTACCGGTAATTGGTGGGTCGGCAGTTATGGATTATGATCTAATCAAAAATATAATGCTATGGACAAGCTTTGGGTATTTATATCTAAATTAAGTCATCCATTCCATCTTCATTGTTTTCCCCTTAATACTTTCCTTGTAGCTTCAAACTGTCCCTATACCAACTTACCAGACAGTGATATCTGAGTGCACTCTTGCTTTACAAAAGCAACCTCCGTGTACCCGAACTTACTGGACTGAGCGACTTGTGAAGCACCCTCGCTGGCCTTGGATCCTGAATCCAAGACTTTCTGGTGTGAGGGTCTTGACTCCCTGGCATACTATTTTACTTCTTGCTTGCCTAAAAAATATCAGGTGCATAGGCATGGGTGAGCCTGGGGTGCTACTTGCCCACCAACTGGAGAGCCAGGAGTTTCTTATTATGATCACTTTTCATAACATACATTTTCTGTTGTGACCATCATCTGCTGTGATGGTAATTCCATCGTTAGGAACTCTTGAATAACCACAGTTAATTTCCATAACACTGCCCAATAATATCCCATCTGCACCCGTCGAATAATATGGATGAAGTGAAAGAAATGCTGCTGTAAAACACAGTTAACACATGCATTGCCATTTAGGCTTACTCCAGACAGAAAACTAAAACCATTCTCAACCTGACACAGAATGACAGCTGTGTCGTGAGATTTCCCAAAATATATTTGTCATGTTAATCGCTTTGAAATGCCTGAGATAAATGACAAATACAGGCAGGTACTGGTGTAGCTCAAAAACGGAACTTTTAGCCATAGAAAGACAAACTAAAGAACAAGAAGACCAACATATTACTTCTAAACAATCTATTTAAATATACACAGGGGTGTCCCTCCTCACACCCCTGTTGGTAGGCATTCACCCCTGCTGACCGGAAGAACCACACAGGCCTTGCCGTTTTAGAGATACTCTGAACAAGTCGTCTGGCCATAACAATCTGGCCATTGTCAAAGTCGCTAAGGTCTTCAGTCCTGCCCATTTCTCCTGCATCCAAGACGTTAACTACGAGAACTGATTGTACCCTTACCATCTAAACTACCCTGACCTTTACATGTGCCCTTGTTAGCAGATACTCAAGTTTTTTGCTTCAAATGTTTTGACACATCACTGGATACAATTTAATCTTCATTTAATCAGAACCATTTTTTTTTTCTGACATAACAGGTTACTAATTCAATGTGTTGGTTGAGGGTATATCATGGTTATAGTAGAAAAACTACATTTTAGGAATTGGAGTAGGTGAATGAGAGCAGGTGCAAAAATGTGAACACCAAAAAAGACATCCAGCAACAAAGACATGCACATGCCTTGGCAAAAGGTTTTTGGGGCTATGGATAATATAAACTTTCAGAATGCCACTTGTAACCATCTGCTGGACATTATAAGACCCACTGTCAAAATCTACCAGGATTTAGCTGGTGATCATTTCTACCCTAATTTACCAGACTGTGTGGGTTCTGAAGCATCCTCACTGGCCTCCAACCTTGCATCTGAGTGCTGCTGGGCTTCTTTTTGGTCGCTTGATATTGAGTCTTTGTGTTTATTCTGTCCTTCCACACTCTTGTCTGGAAAACACAAAATATGACACATACAAAGGCTCAATAACCAATCTACATCAGAGCAAGCAACAACAACGCGTTTCTGGGTGTTATCGCACTTGTTTGACTTTTAGTTTTGATATAAATAATTAAATATCAACATTTTTTTTTTTTACATTTAAGTGTACTCATAGGCAAAATATAGGCCTAGGCTAACGTTACAAGCCACAGATCTAGACCAAAGTGCTTCACAGATAACTTAAGTTAAGTAAATTTTAAAAACTGAAATGGTAAGTAGCTTTAAAAGAAGAAAGTAATAAACTTCGTTTTAACGATGACAGTAGTTAAAATAAACCGGGGTTTGTATGGTGATATAGTTCAAAAGAGTAGTTAGGTTAAGGTCCAAATGAGTAGTTAAATAATTGCCAAGGCTACCTGGGATTAGGCCTATATAGATGTTGGTTTTGTGAGAGATTAGAGCCTAAGTGAAAATGGTGAGTTGATGCCCTCAAAGCTAGCATTGTGCCAAACAATAAATCTGATGTTATCCTTGAGTTCTGATTTATTGTCTTACATTGATACATACGATATCATTGAAATGCAATGTTACATTACAATAACTTTCTTATCTACTTGTTGAACATGCTAGTTGAATTCTGCATGTCTCCCCAATTTCACAGTGTAATTTATTTCACACAATTTTTTTCTCTATCAGTTTGAAAGGCCACCACGAATCAGCCCTAAGGATGCCATGCATCATGTTATTTATATATATATATATATATATATATATATATATATTTTTTTTTTTTTTTTTTTTTTTTTTTTCTTTATATATATATCTTTAAATAAACATGCTTATAGGCTACTTTAGATGGCAACTTCTTGAATTTGCAATCCTATTACAGTATTTTTCACAAATAAATAGTTTAAAAATCTATGAATAAAAAGGATGTAAACACTGTAACAGGGCACTCAGTAATTGGTAATTTCGTTCACACTGGTAATCATATTTTTTCAAGTAAAGACTTTTTTTGACTTTGACTTTTGACAAGGTAACGCAAATTTTACATACAGCACACAGTGAAAACGATATGGCACAGTGGGCAGCTGTATATAGCACAGCATATTTTAAAATGAAGGATTTAAAGTGTTTCGATCATGTCTCCCGTGAAGCTGTTCACATTCACTCCCTTCGCACGGACAAACCGTCACTCGCAGGAACACTTATGCAGGCTACAAATGCACACTTAACAAATAACAGCTGAATTCAATTAACTCTGTAAGATTTGTGAAATTAAATGTTGATTAGATATTCAGAGATTTGTTTAAATGGTGTAGTTGCGCATTTGCTGAATGTTGACGGTAAATGATAAATTCCTGATTGTTTGCCTTTTCTGTTACAAATAATATGAAAGCAAACACTTTACTTTTTCGCATTACATTTACTTTCTTTGTTTACCAGTTCTGTCTAACAAAGTATTAGATATGACTGACAGAGTTTGTAAACTAATGAAGACGGAGAATGTGAGTTAACGCTGTGTGATCACGTTCTCTTCTCAGGCACTGGTGTTCTCAGCGCCGCCCGTCAAAATAAAAGTCCAGTTTTCAACACATCGGCCAATCAGAAAAACTTATCTGCCGATATTTTAAAAATGCCAAATATCGGCCGATATATCGGTCGACCACTAGTAAAAAAGACTGATTTGTGGTGATATATTGTAATACTTGTATTCATCCTTTTCTCATGCTTTCTAATTTAAGTATTGATGCATCAAGAGAAGATGGATCGTTTGGGCGGATCGTTAATGATGACAAACATCCAAATTGTAAGATGAAGAATATTGATGCCTCACCTTTGTCTGTTTGCCCTGGATGACATTAAAGAAGAAGAAATTACCTATGATTATGGAGGAGAAGACTACCCATGGAGAACACAAGTATGTTGCAAAGCACACTTTGTACAGAATAGCTCATATTGATATTGTTTCAACATGTCAAGTTGTTGGTTGAATAGTTTAGAATTTGAATCTATTAGAAATCTGTGAGTCTAGTTTATCTATTCCAATAAATTATATCCAAATCTCAGAAAGCCACAATCCAAGTTAAGTTACTTTCAGTTCAGTGTTTCAATTTATAAATTAAAGAATGAGGTGGTACAGTCTTAGGCCAATTTTTCTTTCCCCCAAGTGATGTGTAGCATACAATGCCCATATTACAACTAATGGGTGAAATTCAATCACAAAAATGAAAAAATAAAATTTTTGATGAAACAATGAAATATTTAGACATGTTTTACTTGTAGGCCTAAATGTTTTTATTTTATTCTGAAGTCATGTGGTATCTGCTTTAG
Source organism: Esox niger (assembly GCA_016801105.1). NCBI lineage: Eukaryota > Metazoa > Chordata > Actinopteri > Esociformes > Esocidae > Esox > Esox niger. The sequence continues at coordinate 5,447 of JACXGJ010017741.1, forward strand.
ATTTCTCTCTTGTGTTATCATGTTCTAATATTTTGTCATTATGAATGTTGTCTCTTACAGATAACCAGCGTTGCTGTTAATACCAGCGCATCGAGTGACACTGATCCTTCTATCCAGTCAGAGACTCGGATGGATGATGAATCTGCTCAAATCAACTCTCCTCAACAGGTACGTTCACATTCATCACTAAAGATTTAGGTCTCTCTTTGTCATGTTTTAGTGATTTGTAAGCAAATTTTGATGCGTATCTTGGTGTAAATTAGTACATTAAACCGTTTTACGACTTGTGTCCAGTAGGTTAGTGCTAGTGGAGTGTTTGGGGCCAGTTTTATCCTTCACTAGGATTTTTTTCTGGGTTAATTGTTGCATTAAAATGGACAATCACGACGTCCCCACAACACACTTTCAGTTAATGTTTGAGTTCAAACTTGTGTGCTGAATTTGATGAAACTGGTCCCCATAAGGAACTATAACGTTGTGTGTTAAAGGTCCTCATGAAGCTGGTTTTAATCCAGATGTGTGTGTGAGCGCACACAGTGTTTGACTGAATTTGATGAAACTGGTCCCCATAAGGAACTATAACGTTGTGTGTGAAAGGTCCTCATGAAGCTGGTTTTAATCCAGAATCTGTGTGAGTGAGGTTTACTGGACAGGAATATATATATTTTTTTCTCACTTTTTTATTTTTACATTTCAAATACTATAATATAAAATGTTGTTTATACTGTTTTCTTTTTTATTACAGATTGTGATACAGCTCCAAAATGAAAATGACATTTTTGTACCAAGACTGAGACGGACTAAAAGTATCATGGTAAGTTCACAAGTTGTAACAAGAGACTCAGTGGCTATGTTTACATGCACACGTTGGAGTTTTTCCCTCTTTTGCTCCTCTTTTAAATCGCTAATCTGAAAGCGAAAGTTAAATGTGCCAGGCTGCACGTGCGTTCATGATTTGAGTTCATTCTTATGGAAGCTCGCTCTGCTCAGTCTTTACATGTTTACATATGAAGGCTTTTCAGTCTGATTGAGCCATCAGTCTGATTACTAACGGATTATTTTGTTGCATGTAAACGTAACCATTGTCATTTCTTTTTGGTCAGTTATTTTGCTTAGCGCTGCCATCAACATTTTATTTTCATTATCAATTACTCTATAAAATACCAGAGAATAAAAATGTGCATCCCCTTTACTTTAAACCCATGTCCTTATTTTTGTCAGATCAACTGTCCAAAACTTTTATTACATTGAGAACTTTAGTATAACAATAAGAAGCAGCAAATCCCCATATGTAACTTGTAAATGCGAAAAAAAAAATATTGAACAGTTCATTGATTATCACAATAGTTGCCAATTTGTGTCTGTTCATTTACTGATCAATTAATTAAATGCAGCAGTTCTACCCATTTCTAATTAACTTTTTTTATTTTTTAGATGAAAGACACAGATCTTCAAGATTCTGGTGAGCTCTTTGATTCTACACCAGAGAGTTCCAGATTCATCAATAACTGGATATTGATGAATCTGGCTCCGTGAGTTGCCCTGACTGTGACACAACAACGTCAGACAAATTGCACGGACTTACGTCTGAAGCATCTGGAACAGTAGAAGAAACCAGTTCAAGTCAGAACACAATAGACTGCGTAGTTGTTACAACATACCAAAAAAGAGATGGAAGTAGAGTGTACAATAAGAGACATTACTGCTTGTATTGCTCCAAACCTTCCGCTAAGATGGCAAGGCATCTAGAAAGTTCACATGCAAATAAATCTGATGTGACAAGAGCTCTAAGCTTTCCAAATGGTTCAAAGGAGAGAAAAAAACAGCTGGATTATATCCGCAACAAAGGGAACTATGCCCACAACGCTGCTGTTATGGAATCAGGAAAGGGGGAACTGGTGCCATTTAAACGACCACCTAAAGAAGCGCAGGGAGAGGATTTCATGCATTGTGCGTACTGTCAAGGACTTTTTACAAGAAAGGTCCTGTGGCGACATGCGTTCTTGTAGACTTAAACCTCAGTCAGTTCCCCCCAAACCAGGAAAAAAACGTGCATTCACAGGGCCTGTGCCTTCAAACATGACCAAACAACTGTGGGGAGTAATCAGTGCCATGAATCCTGACCCAATCACAGATATAATAAAAAATGACAGAGTAATTACTGAAATTGGGCAGCAGTTGTTGAACAAAGGAGGGCTATCAGCCAAAAATAAACAGTATGTGCGGGAGAAGATGCGAGAATTGGGAAGGTTGATTCACAAGGCGAGGAGAGTCACCTCGTTAAAAACGATGGAAGATTGTGTAAATCCAAAGAAGTACATGGAGACTGTAAAAGCTGTGAAGTATACATGTAGGTATGACAGTGAAACGGACAAGTTCATGATTCCATCGCTTGCAAACAAGCTTGGGAATTCCCTGGTTAAAGTGAGCAAACTCTTAAAAGCTCAGGGATTAATCTCAAATGACAAACAGCTTGTTAAGAACGCCAGTGAGTTTCTAGAAGTTCTTGCGAACAAGTGGAATGAGTTGATCTCGGCTACAGCATTGAGGAACATCAGTGAAGCAAAGTGGAATGTGCCAACTATCATGCCTTTTACTGAAGACGTCCAGAAAACGCATACATATCTCGGTGAAGTGCAAGACAAGTGGTTCAAAACGCTCTCTGAAAGTCCCTTTACTAAAGCCTGGATGGAGCTGGATGGAGTGTGTCTAACGTAATAACTTAACACTCCTTTTAGCACTGTAAAAAAAAAAGAAAGGCAGTAAAAAAACAAACATTTACCGGCACAAATGGCGCACAAACTAGCCTATTTTGAGTTAATTTGACCTAATATTTAATGTCTAAAAAATGACAGAAGCACAAACAACAATGTTAACGGCACAAAACAAGCACTAACGATTAAGCTTATTTTTCCGAAGTTTTGTGTTGGGTCGGGAATGTGTCTGTTAAAACAGTTTTCAATAGCGTAGTATGTCCTTTGTCACATTGCCATAACTCCGCTTTTACTGAAATAACGCACCTGCATTATGTATTAGCCATAATTCTGCAGGCAAGTTCGGTTTGTATAGGCCATGCAGTTAATAAGCTACTGGGATTTGTATATAGGCTACAAAGATAAATAATTAACGGTGCGGTTTATAAAAGGTGCAGCTTATGGAATGGGCATTATTACAGCAAGTCTGGTAAATAAGAACATTAGCCTACTCTTTCTTTTTAAATCGCTCAGAATTGCTTAGATTATCTGCCTTTCAAATGAGAACTTTTGCTAGAACTGTGGATCCAAAAGCCATTTGGTAGCGAATTATACAGATCGTTTTTTGTTTAATTTATAAATAAGAACATGATTCCATGTCAATTTATGTCATAGCGCAAACTGGCTACGATACATAGACTATACATAAAATGTAAAACATGGTAATCAGGTTCATTTGATCTCTATGATGAACAATAATTAAGGTAACCTATCTATTTGTGATTGTGATGGCTGTATCAAATGTCTCATAAATTTTGCGGCCAAAAGGATTCGCGGCTCTAATCATTCCTCTTGTCGGTAAAGGCTTCTGGCAACAAATTACTACACAACAATTTTGTGAAATACACAACATTAGTAGGCCACTGTAAAATAAGTGCTGGTAAATAAGTTTGTTGCATTATATTTAAAAAGTCTTAGCAAGCTAATAGATGTTCCTAAACGAATGTCACATTCTTTAATGGTGTTAACAGCTATATCAAAAAGATTTAGCAGTAGTTACCATAGAATATTGTCATACATTAGGCTACTAAGAATTGCACTGGTCTCTGTTTCTAATAACAGCCATAACTTTGTGCTAGAATAATCACGGCTCCACAAATAATAAACCAACCATAAACACTCTCCATTTGTTTTTATATTCCATTAATTTTAACTGTTAAATATCCATTTACTATGGTAACGAATTGGAAAAAATATGTTGAAGTCAGCATATACACTCTTTACTAAGCTCAGTAAAAATGAAATAAGATAAAATATGCTATCTATACTCTTTTGAAATACACTTTCTTAATGTTTTTTCAGTACCTTCTTAAAGTATTTATTATTTTGGCGGGTGTTGGTAAGACCACCCGTTCATGGCTGGCGTCCATGGCGGTCTGTTATTATTTAAATACAGCTATTGATTTTATAAAACTGAAAATGGTCACAGTTTTTTTAAATGACAACAATGTAAGGAATACAAAGTAATGTACTATATATATATATGTCACGTCCCCGCCTCCGCAAGCGCGCAGCAGAGGGCGCCCGTGCTCCAGAGTCCCAGTGCACACCTAATCACACACCTGTCACCAATCACCAAATCACACACCTGTCCCCAGTCACCTCATCACCAAGCATTCAAGTACAGCTCCCTGCCACTTCTCCCCTGCCAGATCAATGGTTCATGTTTACATGCCATATTTCGCGGTTTCCAGATTCCTGTCCTGTCCTGTCCTGTCCTGTCCTGTCCTGTCCGCCTGTGTACCGACCGATCGCCTGTTTCCGTTTACCCCGCCTGTTCCCAGCCTGTACTTTCGCTTTCCGCCTGTGTTCCGACCGCCTGCCTGTCTCCGACTACTCTGCCTGTTCCCTGTCTGTCCCTCTGCCGCCCGCTCGGTTCTCGACCTCCTGCCCGTCCCTCTGCCTTCCACTCGTCTGTGCCTTCGCTACACCAATCTAGTCTGCACTTGGATCCACACCCGTGTTTATATATATATGTATATGTATATATATGTATATGTGTATGTATATGTATGTATATATATGTATATGTATGTGTATGTATATGTATGTGTATATATATGTATATGTACGTATATGTATATATGTATATATATATATATATGTATATATGTATATGTATGTATGTATATGTATGTATGTATATGTATGTATGTATATATATGTATATATATATATATATGTATGTATATGTATGTATATATATATATATATGTATGTATATATATATATATGTATATATATATGTATGTATATATATATATATGTATGTATATATGTATGTATATGTATGTATGTATATATGTATGTATGTATATATATATGTATGTATGTATATATATGTATATATATATGTATGTATGTGTATATATATGTATATATATATATGTATGTATGTATATATATGTATATATATGTATGTATGTATATATATGTATATATATATATATGTATGTATGTATATATATGTATATATATATGTATGTATGTATGTATATATATGTATATATATATGTATGTATGTATGTATATATATGTATGTATGTATGTATATATATGTATATATATGTATATATGTATATATGTGTATATATATATGTGTATATATATGTATATATGTGTATATATATGTATATATGTATATATATATATATGTATGTATATG
>JACXGJ010017742.1:0-10869 GCA_016801105.1 Esox niger
CCCCCCCCCCCCCCCCCCCCCCACAGGTCAGTATTATGAGACATGCGATGGCTCCTCCTCCACACTGACAGTGAACACCAGTGGCATCACTTTGGGGGCGGAGCTGATGGAAGTTATGGTGTACAGGAAACGTGAACGGAGGAAGTATAGCCCCCTGGCCACTGATAAGAATGTCTTCTTTGTCACAGGTGAGTCTAATGTTTAATGTTCTTCCGTCTACTTCACTAGAATAAATGGGATATCTCAACCCGCAAGTGTCCTTGGTCTCATCCTCCCATGCTACACCTTATCAAACACCAAGCCCTTCATCAATCAATCAATCAATCAATTCATCCAAGTTTAATCATGATGCCGATTTCACATGACAGTGTCATGATTATATCATGACAGTAACATGTTATGCAAAGTTAGTCCTTTCTGTCTTCAAACTTTTTTTAAATGCTCAACATTTGGTTGTCAATTTCATTGTCAATGTATAGGAGCATCAGCATGTATAGGAGTCTTCATTTTTTATTTGCAAAGACCTCCACTTCCAGTTTATCTGATCTCACCTTTAAATCAGTGTTAAACAGTCAAAATCAGCACTCAACACAAGACTGTTTTGAACTTGATGTCTCATAGGCAGCTTCTTAACTACATTAAGAAAAGTAATTTTTCATGTCCAGAAACAGCAAAGCAAGGTCAGGTCTTGTGTCCTTAAACGAACTGAAAACACTGCTGGAGATTATGCTGTTGTTTTTGCTGTGTGGTTTGGTGTTTGTTTGGTCTAGTGTCTTTGTTGGTGTGCTTCATATTATTGTTATGTGCTAAATTTACATGATTTTATAAACAGGGCACTCCTTTATTTTCAAGGAAAACACATTCGGTTTATAGAATGTAGTGTTACCCACATCTTACAAATACATTTCTAGATGCCAAACTTGTTAAACAATAATCATAATAATAGAGTTAGGTAAAGTTATATGACCCAAGACAGAGAAAGAAGACCAGGACTAATGTAGATGAAGGCATCGTGAACAAACTTCATCAGGTTGAAGTTCAGACGTACAGAAGAAAACAAATGGATTGTCTGCCCTTTTCCAATAACCCTAACCCCGTCACAGACAAGATCCCGGTGGCGGTGAATATGTCCCAGAAGGCCGTAGCCAACCTGTCGGAGAGCGTGTTTGTGCGTGACGCTGACGTGGTGTTCAGTGTGTCAGTTCACGACCCCAGTGACTACCTGAAGACCGCAGACGCGGTCAACTACAAGTGGGACTTCAGGGACGGCAACCAGCTGGTCACGCACAGCAGCGTGGCCACGCACGCTTACAGCATGTTGGGCAACGTCAACGTGAAGCTGACCGTGGAAGCGGCGTTCAAGATCCCATGCCCCCAACCCACACCCGCCCCCGCAACCAAGACCGTGACCACGCCTCAAAGTACAGGTACTCACTCCTGACCCACATAAGAGGATACTACAGGTACACACACCTAGCAAGTAACGGCAGATGGTAGTACACACACACACACACACACACACACACTTCCCCATGTACTGCAATACTGCAGCATGTTTTATGGATTGCTTTAGCTGCAGTATTAACACGTATCTTCTTTAGCAGCACCCACACCTTCCCATAGTACTACAGGCAGCACTAGAAAAATGGAGACAACTCATGGTTCTGGTAAGAAATAGTGCGCCTATGACGTGTGTTAAATAGGCTCGTATGAGGAAGTGCACCATTTATGTCATTCAGCTGGCATTAACAAGTGTCTTTGTTCCAGTGGCAGGAATCACCACCAGACCCGCCTCCAAGGTTCCCAACACCGTTCCCGGGACAACTGGTGTTCCGACAACAGAGCCCCTCCCTCCCACAGTGTCAGACATGACCCTGGGCCCGATGCTGAACCCGATACAACTTTTTGCCCTCTTCTTGTTGGCTGGCCCCAGCGCGATAGGACTACCTCCCAGCCCCGGCCCTAGCCCTAGCCCAATTGCCCAGATCCACCACAGGCACCTGTCAGCCACGGACTGCTTCCGCTTCCTCTACGGAACCTTCCAGTCCAACATCACCATTATCGGTGGGATCATGAGAATGTCCAAGTCTCAAATGCTATTCACTTTGTAATGCATTACTTTAGACCCAGGTCCATCCTCATATGGTCCAACCCTAAATTCCTCTCCCATTTATTTAGCCTTAATGCATTCATATCAATAGTTTTATGAATTTATGATTTCTACGAATGTTATCAAAGAAAGTTTTATTCACTCCATTTATGCTTTTCCCAATCAAAGAATCCAAGCACTTGATCAAAAGTCAGCCAACCAATCGAATCGTGGAGGTGTCTGCTGCCAAGGTGACCGACACAGACATCAGCTTCCTGGTCAAATACCAGGGCGGGTAAGGGAGACCTTTTTTCCGGTGGACACATACCACTCCGTAGTCGTCCCATAAACGTAACCACCATCATCCTGTCCCTCGTCCTTAGCAGTCCCACCACGGCATGCACAATCGCGTCGGACCCCTCCTGCCGCCAAGTGAGGAACATTGTGTGTGACGACGTGCCCCTGTCTTCAGGGAGCGAGGTGCACCTGCAGAGGACCTTCCTGGAGCCAGGGACCTACTGCGTCAACATCACCCTGGAGGACGCCAGCAGTCTGGCACTCGCCACCACCACCGTCACCATCGGCAACACAGACCCGGACACACCCGGTAGGTCACGGGGGCACCACGCCTGAGGTCTTACATTCCAGGCTGACTGCTGTGTACATGTATGCCAGAACTCGAACATCTCAATACCCGATTACCGTGATCATCTTACATTATCGCCTGGCATAGCAATCTGATGGCCGTCCGTGCAGTCGATGACGTGGCACGCAACCATTGGCTGATTCCACGCAACGTCCGCATCTGAGGCAGACATCCGGTGGTGGCTGTGTTTTAATCGAAGTCCTGGCTTTAAATCAATATTTCTATTGAGATTTATATGTTTCACGGTATTTCTGATGCCGAATTGTTTCATTTATCTCATCCTCATTTGTATCTTTATGCCATTCCTCCCATTCAGATTTCCGTTGATCCGTCCCACCTCTCAAGCCTTGTCAATGCCTCGTTTTCCCTCTCTTCACTCTGTCTGTAGGGTCTAAGGCATCACATGCTGCTGAGGTGGTCCTGTATTCCAGTGCAATCCTGGTAGCCATAATTGCGTTCATTGCCTTGATGGTATATAAGTAAGTGAAGCTATACCTACACGTTTCTCTTTCTATCCTTGTGGGAACCTGTCCTCAGGCCTAACCCTCATGTGTTTAACCTAACCCTAAACCTAACCCTGCCCTTTGTTGTAGGAACCGAACTGTCCTGTATAAACTTAACTGAGACCTAACAGGTGATGCTAAAACCTGAAAGCAACCCCAGTTCTAACGACATGCCAGGTCATGCATTTTTCCCTTAACCTAATCCATTAGCCGGAAATCGCATTCGCCATTGTGGGCACAGGACAAGATATCCTGTGGACACTGACTTTTCAGGCTTTACTATCTTGGTTGGGACTTCATCATGAGGTCCATGTCCTCCTTCCTCACCCCATCTCCCTCCACTGCTGTCCTCTTCTCTCCCAGACGCCGTAAGGTCTACAGGCCCGCGAGATCTCTGGTGGAAGAAGCGGACGGTAGCGGCCATGTTGGGATTGGGGGCCGTATGGGACGCCTGAAGGAGCGAATATTCCCCTTGAATGAGGAGAGTCGTCGTCTGCTAACAGACAGACGCCCCCTGTAGACCAGCTGCCAGTACTGCTGACACAGGCTGCAAACCGTGGGTGTTTTCAGTGATGTGGTCTGAATGGGACAGACATAGAATGAATAGAGCTTACTTGATTCCTTTTCTTGAGTTGCATACAAGGGTATCAGTACTACATTATACATTTCTATAAATAATTATTAAATAATCCTTAACAGGCACCAGGGTGTTTAATCAGAGAGTCTTTGGTACCAAACTCTATATTTAGCATGTTTATATATATACAGCAAAAAGATGTGTGTGTGTACAAATATATAAATATACACATATACACACACATACACACAAATAACAAAGATAACTTATACACACTACTTCCACAAAGTAACTTGTTTACCTTCTACCTGTGCTGAAAATACTAATTGCTAGTTTTTGTAGAAAAGCACAAAAGTTTTCCAATAAACATAATAACCTTTTGAAGCTGGGGTCAGGCAGTTTTGGCTGGTGTGGGCTTTACTAATTTTGCCCAATGTATGTGTTCCACCCTGTATCCTCCCTGATCGATAAACCAGTAAGTAGGTGAGGTGCTGTACATTAGCTACTGGATGAATAAGTGTCCTTCCTTCACAGCTTCCGTATAAAGGATACGTGTGTATCCTACCACAGAAAGAGTTGGCAAATTATCCTTCAGTAGAATCAGCTTTCATTTTGTCTGAGAAAAATGACACGGTTAAAAGCAATATTCTTTGGCCATGCATGGTCTTGTCTGTGGTCTGAGCCACTGCCTCCAAAGCACACATACCAATGCACAACTGGTTTAATTGCAAACCACAGCTATCAAAGTACAGTCCGCCGCAGTCTTTCAAACTTCCTCACCTCTCAAGAGCATCAAAGTCCCTAAAATATATCTTTGCAGTAACATTTGTGATGACGTGTATTTTATGTGTGACATGTCACACACTAACAACTTCAGAGATTAAGATCCAGCCACTTAAAACATATGTAGCTTAATGATGCATTAATGAAGGACCAATTCACTCCATTCATTTGCATTTGCTCTCTTTGATTACATTGGAATGTTTCTAAGATGCCAGAGAATGTAGACAGCACATTGGATTTGAAATGTAATTGAGAAAACCAATTTGACAGTTACTCCCCATCCTATTTAACCCGCGCCTCTTGGCCCAGTAGTGTTCTTCACACATTTTCCAGCAGGGGCCACTTTGGTTGATAAGAACTCAGTGTGAGGGACTCCACAATACAAATTAAAGCAATGGCAAAATGCAACAGTGTGGGCCATCTGCAGCTGGTGGGCCTTGCAATGAACACTGCTTAGTATTTTAAAACCAATGAACTCCCCATAAAGGGTTAGAGGCCTCTAGTGGCCAAAACAGCAGGGGATTCAAAAATCCCACTTCAGAAAAAGACCTAAGACACAAAAGGGAAATGGTCATGTATGTTGTTAGCATAAATCATAAATGCATTTAAGCTCTTCATTCAATGCTCCACACACAGCACCGGATAACATTTAAAATGTTACTTAAAATAATTGGTTCCTATGCAGCACTGTCCAGTCTATGCGACGCACATGCCCGTTCCATTTCTTACATGAATGTAGTGTCAGTTACTGCCCAGATTATATATTTTAAGTTGAACATATAAAAATTACATTTTGGAAAGTTATAAAAGGAACAAAACTGGATTTAATATAATTGGAATGGACACTTGCCACAGTAACTGCACCGAACATTTTTGACAATTGCACACATGCCCATGTCACCACACTGAGGTTAAGCTGGTAATGGCAAGTGAAACTGTTTCAGTCCCACAGCGAAAACGTTTATTAACTAACTTCACATAGCAGAATCTGGGGCTTCTGTTTAACAAGGTTAGCACGCTGAGCATAGTACGTAGCATCAGTAGAAGGACAAACTGAGGACATAGGTGCCAATTTCCATTTTTTATTTATTCAGAGGCATTTGACAAGTGGAGCAGTGTGAGGGGGAGGTTGAAGGGGCACAAGCATGGCCACAGGGAGGGGGGGAATCATGCTTAAACCAGACCATCTTTCCAAAAACTGACTCCCAAACCAAGTCCCTCCTCTTTCCCACACAAACATGATTTTCCATGTTACACAGCCAAGAAATGTTAACAGAACAAATCGCTATCAAATCAGCAGGTCAATGTAGCATCCGTGAAGACAAAAAGGTAAGAAAGAAGATCGAGTATTTATTTTTAGTCTCATACGTGAGAAACAAAGGCAGTTTTAAACGGTATTTTCCTTTTTCACTTATCATCCATGAATTTAATCCTCGCTCCCACCCAAAATCTAATATGAATTTGATCTTTTCACAAAAAAAAAAAAAAAAGCAATAAAGTTCAATACATGGAAGCCACACCACCAAAAAAAAAAACAGCAGAAAGAAAAGCAACATGTTTCAGGATTTTTAATTAAGCTAGAAGAGTATATCATATAAACGCTGGCAATGGAAATATTTCTGACCACTGATTATTCATTCAAATTCTAAAGAGTACAACATGATTTATTTTAATTAACATCTGGGGGAAGCAGAAGGGGGGACAGCAGGAGGGGAACCCTAAATCTAACAGAACAGAAGTATGCCTCTAATTCAAATACATGTCTAAAGAGGTAGATCAAAAAAAATGGGGGGGGGATAATAAACGTCACTTGTGCCCCTCGTGTACGTAAGCGCGAGGTTGGATCGCGTGAGCGCTCATGCAGAGAAGTGTTCCGGGGGGACTGAGGTATCGCAGCGAGCGCGTGGGAGCTAGGCGGGGCCAGGGCACAGGCCGCCACCAACCCCCCTCGGCTGAGGTAGACAGCGTTCTACTGTGGAAGCATGGATACACTTGAGCACTTTTACCACAATCAAAACATATTTACATTCTGCATGAAAATGAAAAACGTATAGCATTTTGTCATTGGATTTTCTTAAAACTAATTTTTTTTGTCCCAATCAATCAAGGTTCATTTTGTATTTTTTTGTTTGCCTTCTGGCATTTTGTAATGAATAAGGATTGTAACTTCTCACTTCAATTAAAGTTGCAGCGACTGCTGGTTAAACAAACTCATTCTTTAATTATCGTAGTTTCTATAGCAAAAAAGCATCTATCAGTGTGACTCCCCCTACCTTCACCATGCAGTTAATGACACTATTGTTGACTTGGTGGCTACAGGGGCCAAAAAAACCTGGCCAAGCTTGCTCGTCTGAAGAAAAAAAAATTAAGAAAGGCTGTGGATCGCACTTTTGCCTGTCAGAAACCTGGGGTGATTTTCAAATAGCACACAATTCCCATTGTAGTGCAGGACTTCAGCCACTATGAGGGAAACAGTGCCAGTTGAGACAAATGAATGAAGCAGATGGTTTATAGCCCAAGCAGGTAACAGAAATGCAACAAAGAGAACAAACAGCAATGCTATGTCTTCTCTATTTCTATGGAGGCTACAGAGGGGAAAAACTCAGTGCTCAGGCCCCTCCATTGCGTGCTATCCATTGGCCTTACAGGAAGGCAAATCATAACATTACGTGTGAATTAAACGTACCGTTAACCATAACAATGTCAGAATCCCAAAACTAAACAGCATTGCTGCAGTATGTATGGTTGGCATTACTCGGCATTACTCTAATAGTCGTTTGTTTGTAGTTTCTGAAGATGGTGGATTCCTCAGGAAAACTGAGGCAATTTCTTTTCTCTCGATACTCCCGTCAGCAGTCAACCGAGTTGGGCGCCAACTCTGCCCTGGGCTCTATGTACAGATAGACTTTATGTACAGGGTCACCGTCGTCACACACAGACAAACACATTTGACACGTTGCCGCCGTCGGCGAGCGCTAGAGTTGAAGGCGAGGTCAGTTGGCGGCCGACCAAATTTTTCATTTTCTTAAAAAAATAAAAATGTTCAAGAACTATTAGCTTTATAAAGTATACAAAATACCACAAAGCAAAATAAAAAAAGGATTTTTTTCTCCATATATATAATATTCTTTTTTTTCTTCGTCTTGAGGTACTAGATCCTGAGGTAGTTCAGTAAAATGCATATTAAATTGGTTTTCATGGACAACATCATTTAACACGTCCCTTAAGTGTTAATGACCGTGTTGTCCTCGCCTCTCTAAATATATATTTATATAGTTATATCTATAAAATGCATCCGAATTTATAAAATGCCACTATCAATATCAGGAGAGGGGCACCCCGTTAGACCACTGCCGGGGCCCCTGTCCAATGAAACAAGAGTTTTACCCTTATCCCTACCCCTCCCCGTCTAAAGCCCAACCCACTAACCATTCTCATCATCCTACCAGGACTCTGAGAGCAATGCCTTTTTCTTTCCACAGAAAACTCAGGAGAGAAAGCTTCATCAACCAATTAAACAAACACTTCATCCAGGGCAAAAAACTAAACAAAAGTACAAATAAAAAGATAAAATCTAAAACTAGTGTCAAGATGAACAGCCGTCATCAACCTGTGACTGAGTGTCACCACACCAGGGAGGTGACAGGAGGGGGTTAATTATTATATCTTCGTGTTTTCAAAAAAAAAAAGAAAAAAGAAAAAAAAAAAAGGAAACAAATGAGGAACCAATCAGGACCCATCCGTGTGCGCGAGGCGAGGGGGGCAAGGGTGAGAGGGTGTGTGACAACGTTGGAACCCTCTGAAGTACATTCTCACAGATGCAGAGGTGAGGCGACGGGGCAGGTCTCGTATCCACAGCGTGGCGTCAGTCGAGGAGCTTGTTGGGGGGGGTGAGTGAGTGTACTGTGGGGTTCCCATGACCCGTAACCCCTGAGATGAACGCGTTGTCGCCCTGCCCGCGTTGCCCCTCTGGTCTCTGATCAGTCTTCGGGGGAGTTTTATCATCTGCCCCCTCAGCCCAATGCGATGCCCATGCCTACTTCCGCGCAGGGCGGGCAAGAGGGGGTCGATCCCCGTGGGGGGGCCCCTCCCCACGTGGCGATGGTTTGGACTGTTGTTGCCGTCTCACCTGGGAGAGTATTTCCTGGATCTTTCTCTGGGCCAGCTGGGAGGGGGTCAGAGGGCAAAGGTCAGTACACTTCATCTATCATTCGCATGAAGACATTGAGGGGAATGAGACAGAATAATTAATAAAAAATAAACATCTTATATCTGGATTGAAATGGCACCATATATCTTTAACGAGGGTATTACTGGCCAATCCCACTCCATTCCCCCCCACAGCACACAGTCATGAGCATCAGGTTGTCCATAGCATGACCCCATCGTTTCAGCCACTAACCAGGGCCAAGCAGGGAAATACGGACTCCTTCCTCCATCTCTCACGAGTCAATGCCACTAGCAGACAGTGCTTTGCTCAGCGAGTGGGGTGGAGAACAACCCTATTAATAATAGCTCAACCCATCTGATCCACATGAAATGCCTTGGGGTAGATCGGAAATTGGCCAACAGTCAAGACGTTTCCAGTGAGCCGGGTTTGTTATGACAAAAGCGAGCAACGTTAGAAAAAAGGTAATTGCAACATTTTTTATGGAAACTGCAAATATAGCGGAACATTCTTTAAGAAATATTATCCCGAAAAATGGTTGATCATTGACGGTAATATGCAGGGCTTGTGACAAGGTATGGTGATTGAGAATCACTGTCTATTTTCAACAACAACCTGGACCGTACTCAGATCACCGAGGTCCAATCCAAACGGATTGGTCACCATTTTAAAATGCTTTTCTATGCAATGAGTGTCAAAGCTTGAATGGCAGTGCAGCACCAAAACAGGCCCACAACACAGTATGTTAAAAAGAAACAAGCAGCTTAAAAACCTCATTTCTTTGAGTTGTATCGATTTAGTCGAAAAATATACCTTAAGGCATTGATAATTGATGTCAACTCGACTGATCCTCTTGGTAAAGGAAATATGCACACTAACTGGGACCTATCTTGGACTATTTATATAAGCTCATACATTACTTCAACACTTTAAATAGTCGGTGAAAGGTATTAAAGGGCGATTTGATGGCCGCGTTTGACGTGGCAAATCAGGTAGCAACGACACGATTTTAACGACTGGTTAGGGTGCGGCTCCAGTTACGAAGGGAAAGCTCTCGCTCTGTCCCAAAATTTACCTGAAAACAAGTTTCTCTGGTAATTTAAAAGCACACTGAATGAAAAAAAAATCACAAATTACTCCATCATATTAACCATATAACGAATGAAATTAGGAGCCAGAGATGAATAAGAACATTGTCACAGGCAAACACTATGGGAGCTGCTGGCCCCACCCATTTCCACCCACCCACGTAATGTTTTCAACGAAAACCCAGTAGGTTCTTACATGGCCGTACTGTAACATACCTGACTAGCATAAAAGTGTCCAGTGATTTTCACGATGACCTGGTCGTTTTCATCAGGCGTCTGGTCTCTGGGGACCACAACCTCAGCACTGGTCAGGTTCTGCAGCTCGTTGACCTAGGATCCAAGGGGTGAGAATGGATGGCGGGATGGGAAAGCGAGGGAAAGGGAGCAAAGTAGGTTGAGTAGAAATAAAAACCGACATCTTACATTCAAAGTGTTTAAATATTCTGCTGAGGAACATCTCGTAATGATCTCACAGGCTTTGGCGTACCGTTTTACCACCCTTGCCGATAACACGCCCAGCAGCGAAGGAAGGCACCTTGATGTGAGCCTCTAGTTTCACCTCCTCCTTTGGCCCGAAAAAGTTTTCCTCCTTTAGCTTCCCAAAGATACGACCCTGAGCCTGGAACATGGCAAAGGTCCTATTATATACGGGACTCTGTTACATTTTCCCGTTATTCAAATAACATATGCATCTTTCCACATTACAATGGGAGCAAATGGAACGTTAATATGCAGTGGGGACTTAAACCGGGCATTGCTGGTAGAGAAGCGTGCCGAAGGCTCCTACCTTGAACTGAGCTTCTGGTGGTCCGGCAATGATCACCATTCTCTGCTTGGTGTCAATGCTGTCTGGAGGGGCAATCTGTGGGGAGGAGCAATACATGTTTTACATAGACACACCCCCACACATCCCCACAAAGTGAACAGGCATGATTAAAGAAAAATACCTGGTTTGCATCCACGACATTGACCTCATCTGCACTTATCTGAAATTGAGGGGGGGGGGGGGGGGGGG
>JACXGJ010017743.1:0-10867 GCA_016801105.1 Esox niger
GGTGGAGGGTTGTTATAACTGAAGGCAGTAGAGAGGTGGAGGGTTGTTATAACTGAAGGTAGTAGAGAGGTGGAGGGTTGTTATAACTGAAGGTAGTAGAGAGGTGGAGGGTTGTTATAACTGAAGGTAGTAGAGAGGTGGAGGGTTGTTATAACTGAAGGTAGTAGAGAGGTGGCGGGTTGTTATAACTGAAGGTAGTAGAGAGGTGGAGGGTTGTTATAACTGAAGGTAGTAGAGAGGTGGAGGGTTGTTATAACTGAAGGTAGTAGAGAGGTGGAGAGTTGTTATAACTGGAGGTACCGGGAAGTTGGAGGGTAGGTATAAAGAAGGATAATAATTTTGAGTCCACCCACAGGTTCAACCTGCAAGAATGAGGAATTTAAATTTTTGTGCTATGCTCATTGACTATACCAATATGTGACTGACCATCTGCACATGATGGTAAAAAACAGAACATTGTCAACATTTTGTTTATCCCCATCATTTACATTTGCATGAATAAAATGGAACTAATTGAATGAACATATACAAGAAATCCATTCCGACCAACCCTAATAATTGATCATGCTATATGATCTCATAGAGTTATGTCATATTGTGATGCAATGGCACGTAGGTAATGTGTCGGTCATCCAAGGCCCAAGTCAATAATTTAGTTCTGTTTGCCGGACGTTTTCGTAGTTATCCTGATGCAACAAGGAATTTGTCCGTACAACCGACTGTAAAGTCCTATGACATTATTTAACACTTATTTATTCACATTTAATAAAAAGCACAATCATTTCTTTGTCATTCTTGAAACATTGTGAGAACGAAGGATTTAGAACACAATAGGTGTACGCTGATATAGTAACCTTAATACTGAAGTTCTATTTTCCAAACACATCACGTAAACAAGAGGGGGAATTTGTTTTGGTCGGGCTCATGGGAAAATGTGTAAAACGCTGGGGTCGAAGGTCTCGCTCAGGTCCGCGCCTGCAGTGCCCCCTCTAGGTCTACGCTAGCGATGCTCTTCCAGGTCCACGCTAGTAGCGTCAAAACTGTGCTGACTTAGGCGTTCACAAATTGACGTGTAGGTAGTATGCGTGCGTGTGCATATGGGACGCAGATGTTACGAGGTTGTGCTGGAACATTAAGTACACATCACCTCTGCCTCCCTGTACGGTTCGGTTTGTTGTACTTTCCTGTATACTGCAACAAACTATACTGAGGGAAAGATTAAGAACAGATAACATTTGTTTAAAGGTTATCCACTTGGATTAAGCCTTTTGCAGAGAAAAAAGGCACTGATATATATAATGAATAGAACAGGGCCTCTAGAATTTAGATGAAAGATAAGCAAAGTCATTTAAAGTGTATTTTTATTAACTCTCTGTGGTGGGTTTTAATAATAACAGGCATGAGATCAAAACAACTGTTTCTGTCCCCAGCAATTAAATCAGGAAGGGCCATGTAGCTCAGTCTCCATGGTGCCTTGTTTGTTTGAGTGTTTACATCACACGCAATATCTCAAACACCACTCGGCCCAATACTGAAATGTGGGATCTAACATTAACACTCAATAGAGATCTAACATTTACAAAATATCAAAACACATTGATGCAGCACCTTTGGACAGAAGTCGCTCAAAACAATAGTTTTCTGATTAATATCTTAAACAAAATGACTGCTGTTGACCAATAAATATTCACACGGACGTGGTCTGGTGCAAATCTGGAAGTTTACAAACACATGGAATTAGTCAATTTGGAAAGATGGTGTCATTGGTTCACAAAGGCCTCGGTGGGTGTGGCTGTGGAGACATTTTAGGTACTCTTGGAAAAATGTATAAAAAATAGTCAGGGACTCTGCTCTCCTAGCCTCAGAGGTTCCAACATGGGGTTCAAGCACTGAGAAGAGTTTGGACCTGCCCAGATGAAATAAAGTAGCTGGTCTTGTTCGAGTCACTTTTGATGGGAATACTGTACCTTTTTAGCAGTTAAATTAACCCACATGTGCCTACACACATTGGCGGTCTCCTGCATATATTGATGGTCTCCCGCATGATCTTCAATGGAAATCCAACACCTGTCTAACCGATCCATACTGGACGCAGCATGTCCAAAAATGTGTGACCCCAGACGGCTACAGGTCTATTTCACACACAAACAGCAGTGTTACCACTCCAGTGTTTATCATGTGTATGTGTATGTGTATGTGTGTGTGTGTGTGTGTGTGTGTGTGTGTGCATTAACTCAAACTTTCAATGTCTATTACATTACCTGTCATTGAGACAGTGTCATTGGAGTTCCCAGAGACCTTCCCTTTGCATGCCAGGATGCGGTCAGCTCTCACTGATCAGAAATAGCTGCATCAGTGTAAACATTTTCCACGCGAAGATGCTGGAAAATCGGAAGCAATAGATCACCAGTAAATCTAAATAGAATATCACATGGAAACACAAAAACGTTAAACATGTTTATCACGGCTGTAGTGAACATCATGTTTATCCGTAAGCAAGTCAGTTATTCTATTCAAATACCTTCAAGGAAGTGAGGCAGCACCATATCTTAGATAGAAAACCACCAAGGAAATCAGCTCTAAGTAAAAAAATGTCTAAATCTTGCTAAACTCTTTCCTGGTCACACTTATTTGTACAGACCTGTAGTAAAAGGCCCGCAGAGCTTCCATCTTCGGCCTAGGCCTGCACAAATCAGATCAAAGTGGTTTGATGTTTACATCCCAGGTGCATCGACATTGTACCAGTGCATACATGTCAACGCGCTCATCATTCCTGTAGGGACCCCTTATTTATAGATCCCATTCCAAGCCAGCTCCCGTATTGTTGTTGCTTCCATATTTCCCTCCTTGTCTTTCTCTGGATCTGGGTGTCACAAACCTGTGACCTTCCCCTGATCCCAATCTCATTTGGTGTTACAGGATTAAGCAAGGATATTATTATCCTAGTAAATTGCTGTAAAATTTTGGAATGTAACTAATGAACAATTACCTTCTTTGATGATTTCTTGCTTGTACTTGCTTGTACTTTGTTCCAGATATAAATGCTATTTTCTGGTCGTATACCATCTGTCACAAAAATATCAGTAAGTCAAACATTATGAGTATTATGTCCAGAGTCTGCCAGTAACAAATAAACATTTAATACAATACTTGACTGATATGGGAATGCCTCACCAACCCAAATGAATGATTGGATTTTAGGTGTCTTATTCAAATATACCAAACTAATAAATATACCGTAATATAGATTCCAAACACAGATTTGCTGAACACTTGAATGATGGACAAACAAAAGGTAGTAGAGAGGTGGAGGGTTGTTAGGACAAACAAACTCCCCAACAAAACAACACTATCGAGGGAACCTCAGAGTCATGTTTTATATGTTAAATGAACTTAAATGTAGCTAGCAAAAAGTACCACCCGGTAAGCTCCTTCCATGTTTATTTCAATAATTGGGTGAGTTATTTAATTTGAAATCATACTGTAAAGCCACTGAGAAGTTTTCCCATTTTTTTTAAACTCAGTGAGTACACATGACGTCATTAAACATAACAACAAAAGAGATGGGCGACTTTTTAGTGGCACTCCATAAAAATCTTTGTTAATGGCGAGAAACAGTCCAACACCCGGATGTTACGTATAGACCATATTGATTATACACATGCCTTTGTTGACGAGAAACCTGTTTTTTGCCCAGCCTTAACACGAGTCAGTGTAATGAACCTTTCTGTCAGCCAAAACAACATTTTAATGTTTAGATATAAGTTGCGAGATGAAGCTAAGAGCTAGTTAGCAAACCTGCATCTAAGAATATGTTATTGTCTTGTGATTTTAGTATTTGAATTTCACTGAAACCTACAGAAGTTTCGGGGTATGAGCCTGCGCATAATTACGTCATTAGCATTGGCTCCAATAACAGTATCTATCTATAGCTATTGTTCCATTGTTATTGAGTTGCGACGAAAAATGACAACACAATGCGGATAAGATTGCATTACTCAATTCCTATAGCAAGTAGTTAGTAACTTCTCGGCTCAGAACTGGTGTCTTGTGACTAGGGATTCAACAAGATGAAACGTTAAGTGCCAGGGCATGGCCATGGGCATTCCAAGTCTTTGATGATCTGTCTCTCCTGGCTCCTTGCACTTAAAAGAGACATCTAAATTGGCTCCCGAGCAGCTCTTAAAATGTTTAAAAATAAACCCAAACAATAAAAAAGCAAATCTCTGAGGTGGAAAAAAAGGCTCAAATTATGTTAGAAATGCATGTTTAAATAGGCTATAACTTACTTGCCCTAATGATTAGTCTTTTTATTGTACTGACAAAACCTGTTGGAAGAATGTGAATGTAACAA
Organism: Esox niger; assembly: GCA_016801105.1. Classification (NCBI taxonomy): domain Eukaryota; kingdom Metazoa; phylum Chordata; class Actinopteri; order Esociformes; family Esocidae; genus Esox; species Esox niger. The sequence goes on from JACXGJ010017743.1 coordinate 4,355, forward strand.
AAGCTGCCCTCCCCACATTGTGTTGATTCTCCAGTGGGGATATTCTGTACAATCTTTAGTGAATTTGTTTTCACCTTATTGGCAAAAAAATATTTTATCTTAATAGTTATTTAATAGTTATTTTAAAGTAAGCGAAATAAGGAGCCAAATAAACGTCACCTCTCACCAATACTATTCGGTTCCCAAAGTTCATAAAAACAGCCTTTTAAAAAGAGGCATTTTTTTGCGAATGACCCATCATCAGCCGTGGGTCAACAAAACACAACATGAGGTGAGTTAGTTAGCGATGAGAGGTAAGATTACCGCAACATTTTTAGTCGGTAAAGAAGGTCGCTTCTGAAACAGGATTGGTGCTCAATTACTAGACGACCTGCAGTCACTCAAATAATCTCAAGCTGCATGGATAAGTCTAACTGTGCCCTGCCTGGTTGCAGACAACTCTCAATAAAGGTAGTATGTAAACCATGACTTGCATCTTGCTCTTCTACCTGCATCTTGCTCTTCTAAAAATACGTTGCACATAAATCCGACACCTTTATAAATGCTGGGGATAAAATACTGAACATTATATGGCGGAGCAGAATTACCTTGTGGGTCTTCTGCTCTGAATGCGACACCTTTTTATTGTCTGAATGAAAGGTCACAAATCGCTGCTATTGGCACGTTACTATAGCAGTATGCTTGAAAAAGTATTATTTCTACCCTTGAATGTGACTAAGGAAATCATTATTTAAATCTGTAGGGACCAGCGGCCTAGGATTGGATTATTTATTGGGAGATTTTCACACTTTTCCAGGGGGGTCACATTGACCTGTCTGTAATATTGGGGGGTCATGACCTCCCCCGAGTTCTACATCCCTGGTTGGGACAATGGAAGAGCAACACCAGCAGCCAAGGATTTTACTTTCAAACCCTACAGTGAGAAGGTGATATAGTGTGTCCAAATTAGCACCCCTTTCCTTATGCAGTACACTACTTAAGACAAGGTCCCAACTGAACTAGGCCCTAGGGAGTTATTTAGGAAGCACGCCTTGACATGAACCAAGACAATGGAGGACTCACAAAAGAAGACAGAGGAGAGAAAGAGCGAGTAGCACCATACGTACACAATGAGTCTGCAATACTAGTTTATCACTTGGCAGCCGTCCTGTCATAACAATAACCCAGGGTTCTTGTGTTGTCCCCGGCTGGGCGGCCTGCTGCTGGCAGAATGATAGAGAGGGCTCTGACGTGTGCCTCGTCCATGCCCTGATTACAGGCCTCGGGCTGTGTCCTAAATGGGAGTCTGGCACACTAATACCGATAGGTTACTAGATTTTACAGGTACCCTGCAGCCTATTACCAGGGCAATTAAGGCTCTGTGGAAAATGCACTAATAGATAGAATTTGTTCGGAAAAATATGTATGCATTATGTAAGTATGTTGCATTATTTGTTCATTTTAAATATTCATCACAGGGGGCTAACCTCTTAGAGATGTGTTTTAACTTATTTTAATCATTATTTTGCAACAAATTACTAAACTGCTGATATATTTGTTGTATAAGACCTAAGGGATAATAAAGCTGTTTGTTATTTTTATATTCAGAATCTAGAGAAATATGCGTAAATGTTAATTTAAGTAGCCCCTGCATATTTTCTATAACAAAAAAAGATATTTATATTACATGCTGTATTTCAACAATATAAAGTTAGAATTATACAAGAACGACCTTTACACAAATCTCCAAATCTCTATACATAATGTTTTTTTAGTACCAGGAAAATATCTGGGCAGGAAAAAAATTTAATGCCTGAGCTGTAAGAAATTAATGATTAAGGAAATGCATGAAGATAACCTGAATGCCACCATTGCTACTAGGTCAGAAATCAATGCAATAATAATTAGATGTGAATTGTGCCTCATTTGGCATAATTTATAGGTTACTGACATAACTAGTTAATTGGAAAAAAAAACAACTTTTCCCACCACCTATACTAATCTAGTTGACCCAGCCGTCCCTGTGTGAGAATATAGCCTAAGGATCAGGTTATTCACCTCTAAATGTAATATGAATCATACAGCACACTGAAGTGAAACGTAGCGGGTGAAAAAGTATAGACTGACATGTTGTCATGTTAATTACACTTTCCACATAATAGTTTCTCCTGTCAACACAGGGTGTGTTTCTAGTGTGTCAAGTACTTTTTAATCAACAGATATCTTCACGGTACAGAAGTCCAAGTGAAGGGGAGGATCTGGCATAGTGTGAATTGTCCTGTCTCTATGTACAGAATTAACCTTTTAATATTTAGTCCAACATTTCAACTTCTGCGTTTTAAAATGCATACCATGCCAAATGTAAATGTTGCTTTAAAGCTAGTGTGAGGTGGAATTTAGAGAAAGGGTGTGTAAGAGAAGGGAGGCGAGACTGAAAGCAAGATATAGGGAATGAAGGAGAGGGCAAGCTTAATCTTCACCTGCCTAGCAGTGTAAACAAACAGACTCACAAAGGATGGCAAAGCAAACATCAACTATTCAGCTTTTACCATCCACTGTTGTGTCCCAAATGGCACTCTATTCACTTCACAATGCCTTTTTTTACCAGCAGCATAGGCCACTGGTACAGAAAAAGGGTGTCCCTGGGGACACATTGTGTGCCCTTACTGAGAAATCCAGTGTTGACATGCTTGCTACATTGCTGCCAGCCATAGTTCTCTAAATATTTTACCTTATTATTTTTGGCAATGTAATCTCAACATATAATCAATTAGCTGGCTGGTAAGACATTTCTCTGCGCATTTTATTCAAATACACTTATCTGACTAAATATTGACAGACATGACACAGGTCAAGCAGTATTCCCAGGTGCAATTTACATACGTTCTTGCAAACAGTCCTGTCACTCTCGCTCTCTCTTTCAGTGTCTCGTCTTTCATTATCGTTGTCCTTCTCACTATCTGTCTATCTAGCGTCCCTGCAGAAAGTATTCAGGTCTCGTCAATTTGTGGTGTTACAGAATGAACGGATCATTTTTGTGTATATTTTGCCATCAATCTACACACACTACCTTATATTGGCAAAGTGAAAAAATCCAATGGCTATCCTTCCCTCAATCTTGATCAGCTAAAGGGATAAACCCCATAGCGTCACGCTCCCATCCCCTTACGTTGTAGGGATGGTATTTGCCAGGTGATGAGCAGTACCTTGTTTTTGCTTGACATTTACACCTAATAGTTTGATTTTGGTCTAATCAGATGAGATAATCTTTGTACTCATGCTCTCAGAGTCCTTCAGCATGTCAAATGCCTTTTACTCTAGTCGCTCGACCATAATGGCCTGATTGATGAATATCCGGAGAGATGGTTGATCTTCTGGCAGGTTCTCTCATCTGTACGGTTTTAAGTGGCCATTGGGATGTTGTTCCTACATCTAGCCTTCACCAAGGCCCATCTTTACCTGATTACTTGGTTGGGACAAATTGTCAGCTGTAGAAAGGGTCTTTCGGAGTTCCTACTTCTTTCACGTCTCAAGTAGTAAACCACAATAATGGAGCTCACTGTGCTCCTGGGAACTTTCAATGCTTTGGCAAATTTTTTTATGTCATTTGAGATCCCAAGGTGATCTCATTTAAATATTTAAGTAAAACAGAATTTTTGAACATCAAACTCTTTTTTATATAGACTGAAAATGTAACAAGATTTAATGCAGGTTTTTTCTTTATGTACAATTTTTTTTATTTTTTTTTTATAAAGCACACCTGGAGATCCGTCAAATGGTCTGAATAGTAATGTATGTCACGGTTTTGCATGGAAGCAGAACACAAGCGCAGAGGTTGTCATGGGCAAATGCAGTTCAATAAGTATTACTGACAAACAAACTGCACAAACAGTAGGAACAAGCAAAGGCAAACACACAACATGAACAACAGGAAACAGTGGGGCAGGAGGAACTTAAATAGGGACACAAGGAGGGAGCAAACAAGGCACAGGTGGAAACAATAAGGACAAGGACAGGCTGCGTATAAGAACAAAAGACAAAACTGAACATAACAGGCTGCATTCAAAAACCAACAGCTTAACCAAACAGAAAATAACCTCATAATGTACATGAGCTATTTAAAAAAAAAAAATGCTTATAATTTGTTTTTGTTTTGTCAGTGTGTGTAGAGTGATGGCAAAAAAGAAATATTTATGTTTAAAATTTGCCTGTAAAACAACAAAATATGAAAAAAGTGATCATATTTGAATCAGTTGTAAAAGCACTGTGTCGTAACGCTGTTGCCATGACAGAACAATTTACCTTAAGCCTGGTTTTGACACAGGTTACCCCGCCCTACAAGGCATTAGCATTTTATGGTTTGATGCTTCAGATTTAAAATATGACTACCTGCAGGTAATTCTTCAATTTCGGTTTTTGGCTGAGCAAATCGCAGGTTGGTTGGAAGATACAGTTGGTTTAGCTCTCTCTCAATTACAGGCTTAAAGACATTTTCTAGTCTGAAGTTGAGGGTTATCTTGTCTCGACATTTCCATGAATAAAATCGGTTGATATATAAAACGTTTTATGCTTTACTGTACATTTTGGGGGAGTTTTTTATGGATGTACAAAGTGAGATCAATTATCCATTAAAGATCTATTCAAATACGTTTTCAGCACACAGCAAGGGTTATCCTTAGGTTTGTTCATTACGTTTTAAACGTTTTTTTAGGTAAACAAAAGTTGCTAAACATATAATGCTTAATAACTAAAATATCCAGTGGCTCTCAAAAGTATTCACCCCCCTTTTGACTCTGATTTCACATTCTTCGAAAAGCAAACAAGCGAACAGAACTGCACCACTGTAGCACTGTGCCTACTGATTACATTTCTCTTTGTCATCGAAGAATTATGAAAAAGTAAAAAGGATATTCAATACACTTGGCTTGTGGTTATTGTGCTCTTAGCTGAAATGCCTGGAGGCAGATAGAGAGTATATGGGCATGGCAGCACCGTGAAAAATACAGTATGGGATATGTTTTTCTTTAGGAGAGAGAGAGACAGAGAGAAAGACAGACAGGTCGAGACACAGAAAGAGACAGAAAGACCAAGACACGGAAAGCGAGTCAGAACAAGAGACAGAAAGACCAAGACATGGAAAGTGAGTCAGAACGAGAGACAGAAAGACCAAGACATGGAAAGTGAGACAGAACGAGAGACAGAAAGACCAAGACATGGAAAGTGAGACAGATCGAGAGACAGAAAGACCAAGACAGAGAAAGCAAGACAAAGAGATGTGGAGACATAGTGAAGGATTACTGTAGCTAACTGCTGAAATATAGAGGTGTAGATTCCCACAATCATGCCTGGAAAGTGTATCATCGCCCCCGCAGGTGCAGAGACAGTATCACATCCACTGACAGTCAGAGCAATGAAACCCAGGTTGGCTTTCCTCACAGGCTTCTATCTAGTCTGGCCTCCCTCACCCAGCTGGTCCTTGAGAGGCTGCGCTCCAAATGCCACCCTACTTAAACCTAAGGGCTGTTTTTGGGTCAGGGCCCAGAGACTAAAATAGCACACATTATAGTGGATGGGGTGCCATTTGGGGAACAGCCGGGGTGAATCTGTGCATTCCTAGTGGCTGTGCAGTGGGTTGCGTGGTCTCATGAGATCCGTTGGCACTGGCGGCCTGGGAGTTGGATAACAGGGCGTGTGGAGGTATCAAGTGGCGGTGCAGGGTGAGACGTCAGAGGCCAAGGCCAGGCCACACCTCCCTGACGTATCTAGCACACAGTCCCATTGTTTGCCTCATCAACTCGCAAATTCCTGTCCAGTCAAGGAGATTCCTCGCGGTGTAATGGGCTATTATGTTAGAAGCTAGACCTATTCAAAACCCTAATGAGTTACGGCAAAGCACAATGTCTCTGGGGAGTCCCGTGCATTGAACGAGCATAGCTCAGAGGGTGGACCATTGTCTGTTGGGCGCTGCAGCCCTGGACCTGTCCATGAGCTGTTAACCTTTTCAGCATTCAGGTACACTGAGGAACAAATTGCTATCCCCTGCAACATAGCAATGCTTTAGAGTACGGATTAGGGGGGTGACATGAGCTGTGTACAGTGGTGTCGCGAAAGGTCATGATCTCTGTATTGAGTGATCAGATCTAGATTTGGGGATGATAAAATACAACCCCAGAGACAAGGTGCCTTTAAAAATGAGTTGTCTGGGTTCAGGAGCTGTAGGGCTTTTGTTGATGTTCAAATGGTGATGATGCAATTATATTGGGCACCTCCAATTAGTGTTGTTTGTCATCACGGCTGACCATAAATCCCACAGCCTTTCCTCTACATCAACTCTAGCTCAACATCAGCCTTACCTCTACATCAGCCTTACCTCTACATCAGACTTACCTCTACATCAACTCTAGCTCAACATCAGTCTTACCTCTACATCAGCCTTACCTCTACATCAGCCTTACCTCTACATCAACTCTACGTCAGCCTTACCTCTACATCAGACTTACCTCTACATCAGCCTTACCTCTACATCAACTCTAC
>JACXGJ010017744.1:0-10867 GCA_016801105.1 Esox niger
TTCACCTCCCCTGGCCCTGACCCAGCTCCCTCTTCTCCTATCCATATTCACCTCCCCTGGTCCTGACCCAGCTCCCTCTTCTCCTATCCATATTCACCTCCCCTGGCCCTGACCCAGCTCCCTCTTCTCCTATCCATATTCACCTCCCCTGGCCCTGACCCAGCTCCCTCTTCTATCCACATTCACTTCCCTGGACCCCCTCCCTTGGGGGCTCAGAGGGACAGGGAAAAGTTGTTTCTTCTTGGAGACCACAACACGTTTAGTAAGTGGGTACGGCCCACATTAGACAAATATACTTTGTACAAATGCAGACTCCGTTTTAGTTGCAATGAAGTTCCAGCAATTGTTTTAATTGCTCCTGACATCTTACAAGCTTTCAGTTAACTGGTCGTCTTAAACAGTAGTCAAACGTACTAAATGATAGTGGGCCCTCAAGTGAACTGGACAGAAATCCAGTCTTCCAGTTATGTGGGTAAACCCTTTATCTACTAGGGATCAAGGAAGGAGAGCGTTTGCATCAGGTAGTGAGTGTAGCATGGGTCTGAAGGTAATCAGAGACCCTCTAAGCTGCTTATGCTGCCTGATCCCTGGGACACCCCCGTCACCTTATAGTGCTGACTGCACGCCTGAATGCATTGGTTTACATACACACACTGCATGCTCATTTGGGATGAGTGCACAGCAAGTGTGACAGACGAGCTGTGAGGTGACAGAAGAACCACTACTTGAAAGCAACCAGGGATGGCTGACAGACTAATTAACACATCGTTTGAGAAGTGAGTTAAGGGAATGAAAAGGTGGAGAGTGAAGAGAAGTAGATTGACAGGGATGAATAATGACAAAGGGAGGCTTTTGGGGTGAGGCTTTTGGGGTGAGGCTTTTGGGGTGAGGCTTTTGGGGTGAGGCTTTTGGGGTGAGGCTTTTGGGGTCTGGCTTTTGGGGTCTGGCTTTTGGGGTCTGGCTTTTGGGGTCTGGCTTTTGGGTTCTGGCTTTTGGGGTGTGGCAGTTGGAGAGAAACAAAAAGCAGACTGAGGAAATGTCAGAGACAGGCTCTTACATGTTCCAGTTGAACTATGCTGGAGGGCTACTGGTCACATGATCTATCCTACAGCCAGCTAACACTGGAGTAATGGGGAACTGCTCTTACCTAGTCAGCCTTTTTTGAGATCACACACAATACACCACACCACTCACTCCTTCAGTCATCATATAGAGGTGAGTGACATTTTATTCAGCTTTCTCTCTGTAACTATTTTCCTTATTTTTTCTTAAGTGGTACATTTGCACAAATGCGGAGTTGTGTATAAATGTGTGTGTGTGTGTGTGGCATGTGTGGTATGTGTGTTTGGAGGAGGTGATAGGAAGTGTAGTGCAAAATGTGTCATTTTTTTTGTAGGTTGGTGTGTTTTTATTTTGGTGTCAGTGAAGCAAGTTAACCTGCTTGAGACGGACATTTAATCTGTGACATTAGTTTTGAGTGACAGGTGGCAGTTTGAAACAGACAGATACTAAAATGAAAAATAAGAAACATTGTCTTTGCGTTGTATTTGCGGCCAACTCTCTTCAGCTTTTGGAGAAGGCTAAACTGGAAAGAGACATTGAGGGAGAACACATTTGTGTGGCTTTCTAAAGTCCCACTTCAGTCCTGCTGAAGTTTTAGAGCGGGTTTCTTTCCTTTGTGGTCTTTCCTTGGCGAGACATAGCCTGATGTGCTGGCGCTTAGCAACAGGAGCCGTCTTTTTCACAGGGTCTTAGTCCACTGCTGGAGAATCATTCCCCCCCGCCAGCCTGTGGCTTTCCTACAGAGGAACTGTGTGTGTGTGTGTGTGTGTGTGTTACATTCAATACAAAGCAAATTAAACCAAAACGTTATGTCTGTTATGTTCTGATGGCTGTATTGAAATGGCGCATGATAATATGCGTCCAGTCTATGGTTAGTTTGGAACAGGTTGTGTGAGCGAGTGTGAATTTATTGCAACGGTACTGTACATTTCCACAGTGCCAGTAATCCTCTCCGCTCTCCCAGTCAAACTTTCGTCCTTTTTCCCCATCTGTTTGTCCTCTGCCCCGACTTGCCCTTTGCAGCTTACTACTGCCACAGAAGGAGCCAGGTAGTTAACGTACTGCTCAGGTGTTGTTGGCAGCTCACACACATTGCTCCCTTCAACTTCTCTCTGTAGCCCTCTCAGATACCTGAAAACAGTCCCGGCTCAACTGCTCTGTTACACCCGTCTGCTTTGTTTGTTCATCGAAGGCTGCAAAACTAGGATTAGTATGTAGACAAGGAGTAATACACCAAAAGATTCCTGTTGAGTGCCACACAGCAATGATTCATGGGTAATGTAGTGTAAGGGTGAATGACAAAAGCACCAGCTAGTTAAAAGCCCTGAGGATTAGTATTATTTAGTGTTGGTTTGAATGGAACCTTGTTGTTGCGCTGTCAGTTCATTTGCCTGCGGAGCTGTGAACTGTGTATGTCAGTTACGTCTTTGGAGCCTGGGCAGCTTTGTGTGGCCTTTTTTGTGTTTGTGTGTTTCATTCACTGTCAGTGTGTGTTACAGCAATCTTCCTTCATGTGTTTCCCTTCTCTGCATATTAGTTTCCCACCCGCATACAGCAGAGTTGGGCCTGTATTGTCATTGTTCAGAGGCCTATGTTCTGTCCCTCTTCTCTGTATTCCTCCCTCCTGTCTTTCTCCCTCTGCGCTTGTTATTCTGTCTGCTTGTCACTCTGGTAAAGGCTGACTACACTGGAGCTTAGCAACTGTTGAATAAATCTTCTTTTCTCCTTTGGAAGGGTGAGTGAAAATGTGTTACATTCTGAGGTACGCAAAATACATAAATTTCACTCACAAGGAGATTGTATGCTAATGCTTTGAACCAGAACCTTGATCAGTACAGAACACGTTGGCATGGCGGATACCCTAGGCCATGCTGAGCTATGTCACATGGTCTAGATGCTGATTTGGTATTTCTTTGTATTTCCTTTGATGAAGGCCTATAGGAATTGCTTTGCATTTTTAAAATTGATGGTTTTCTTCAAGTTAGTTTGGATCTTCCACCACCATTTAGAATCTTTCGGTTAAAAACCAACAACAAAAATACGCAGACCTAATAAGGTTTGCAGTGGAGATCTAATGCTGCTTGCTTAAACACTGATTGTGTATTCTCAAAAATTCTAAGATATACCTAACTGGTAGAGAGCTGAGCTCCATGGGTAGCGGTTGCATGGGTAGCGGTTGCATGGGTAGCGGTTGCATGGGTAGCGGTTGCATGGGTAACGGTTGCATGGGTAACGGTTGCATGGCTGTTGTTGTGGTATGGGTAGCTGTTGTTGTGGTTTGGGGAAATCTGTAGCTGCTGACACAAACAGTCTGAACCAAACGCAACTCACATTGTCAGCAATTGTATTGGAATTAACCATGTCTGCATGCTTGTACTTGCACGCACGCACGCACGCACACACACACACACACACTTTAACTGTCTGTCATTCTCATTGAAAGCAATTGCAATTCTGATAGACAGTAGATACATTTAGTTGTTTGTTTGTTTTTGCAATACTTTACTTTTGTGACTATGTTCTGTGCTCTAACTTCAAGAAAAATATTAGTTCATAGAATAATGCAGCTCTGGAAAAAATGAAGATACCACTGCACCTTTATCTTTCCTTTCCAAATTACATGAAATTAAAGGTTTTGAGTGGGGAACAGAAGGGTTTGATTTGCAGTGGTCTCTTAATTTGAACCCTTCTGTTCCTCACTCAAAACCTTTCTTTTTATGTTATTTGGAAAGGAAAGATAATCAGTGTCAATCTTTTCCAGAGCTGTATATAGACATTGTTGCACTTTAGTTAAAAGGACCATATGTATGATTGTTACTGTACTACTAGCATAAATACAAACAAATTACCAGAAGACATCTGCAATAAATGTTATAATTAATGTTTATATGATTTTTTTTGTGCTGGCTCATCTATCATTTTGCATTGACTTGTGGTATCTTCATACTTGCTTTAGACACTTGTAGTTCTATCTTTCCCACACTAAACCACCCTGGACTAGCTAATACAATGCCAGTCTCGTTCAGTAAGGGATGAGGAGGAGACAAGTCATGTTATGGTAATAATTCCCAACACATCTTGTAAAGGTTCGAGGCCGGATTCTACACAGTCCCTGTTATTTCTGTAAAATGTGTTTTCCTTTAGTCTAACTTTTGGACACCATGTTTTGCTTTTTTCAAAACCGTTATATTTAATGATTTTGTCCTCATTACACATATAAGTAGTGTAATCCTTTTGTTATTTTTTTGTTTATATACCCTGTTTTTTCATATTTTGTGAATGAATTTGTGATTAAAGCCCTACCTGATTGCAGCAACACCCAGTGAGCTTGGGGCAGTTGATGTCAAGACTCTTTCAAAGCACATCTGATGCTGTTCCGTGTTTTTTTATGCTCACGAGCCTGAGGGAGCACATTATCTGAGCCACTACTTTAAGCTCACAGGCGCCCAAGTCAGCGACAAGGAGTCTCTAGAGCGTGACTAGGCAAGGCAACCATATTTAAATAATAACTCCCCAAGCCAAGCTATTTAACTCAGTGATGGGACCTACAGTCCTGAGGTGAGCCATCATCTTTTGTGGCTTCAACGATAACTCCCCTGGCATGTGATTTAAGGTGAGAGTAAAGCAGCATTTAAAGCCTTCATTTTTAATAAAGTTGACCATTTATTTGTGTTTGTTTGGTTTAAACAAAGAGGTCATTCTCGCCCAAAACCTTCTTCAAACAGATATTCTCTTACACATTTTTGGCCTCACTCTGTTTCAAGAAACCGTTTCATGTAGTCTAGCCTAGTCCAAAGTTAAAATCCTGCTCACTGCTCTTTCAGCTAAAATTCCCTCCTCTATTGATTCCATGGTCTCTTTTCTATCCAGTAATCCATATCATTGAGTTCTTATGCTAAGAATGAGTCTCACACAGTTCATGTACCATGTATGATATGGCCTTATGCAACACAGTCTGTTATTAAATTGTTAAATGTTTGTGTCTCTGTAGATTCATCAGTGTTCCCAGAGGATGAAGGCATAGAGATGGATTCAGTCAGCTGGACATCCAACACCAAACTCCCAATCAGCCAATTAGAGACCCCCTCCTCCGCTGGGCGCTTTTCTTCATGGGTGACGTTTGATGACGACAACGAGAACATGCCACAGCTCCCCTGCCGAGAGCGGCCCTCCCACCACGACCTCGGCCACTTCCAGGACACCAACTGCAATCTGATTAATTCGCTACCTGATGTTTGTGACCAGAACAGCATTCAGAATCGTCACCTCCTGGACCTGACGCCAGACGGGAACCTGCCTCAAACACTGCTCCCCGTCGGCACAACAGCCTACACCAAGAAGAATCCTTTCCTGTGTGAAGACCTCAGTAACATCCAGCCTTCTCCCATCAACCCCTTCAGTTCTTACTTTGACAGCAAACAGGAAGTCACTTCACAGCCAATTCAGAGCAGTGGCCCTGCCCACCACCGAGACAGCACTCCCTGTGCTTTTACATTTAGCTCTCCTTTCCTCTCTCCAAGCTCCCACAGTCAAGAGCACAAACGAGAATCGAATGTTGTGTTCACTTCTGATTTCGAGCCCAGTGGAGTAGGAGAGACTGCTACTCCTCCCCAAGAACGACTAGATCTAAATCGGATGAGAAACCTCCACATTGTAGACCCAGATGACCCAGGAAGCCCCACTCTGCCAGACGACTCTGTTGAAGAAGCACAAGAGGCATTGGAAGATGGGGTGGAGGGAGATGAGCAGAGTAGCCCCTATCTCCCGAACCACATGGCTCCTCAGGACGGCTGGGCCATGCTGCTCCGTATACCAGAGAAGAAGAACATAATGTCCTCACGCCATTGGGGGCCTATCTATGTCCGCCTTTCTGACAATGGCGTGCTACAGATGTTCTACGAGAAAGGCCTGGAGAAACCCTTTAGGACCCTGAAGCTGGACCCTCGCCACGAGGCATCCGACCACCGCCTGCAGACCTATGACGAAGCCGGTCGCGTACACACCATTAGCGTAGACCTTGTCCAATACCGCGAGAAAAGGAGGATCCAGCCAAAGTCACCCGTCACCCACCAGCCCATCCGCGAGCAACTGGTGAAGCTGGGCACCACCTGTTACCACGACTACTTAAGTTTTCGCCACTCGCTGGCGGAGACCCTGAGGCGTTTGCCAGCTAGCATGTGCGGGGCGTTGCCAGGGACGACGGGTTCGCCCTTAGGCACGGGGCAGTCTGAGGAGGAGGTGCAGGTGGAGGTTAGGGACGAGTTTTACGGGACAGTCGCTGCTGGAGACGGGAGGATTCTGAAGCAGTTTGTGGTGACGCGGGTGCATGTGCTGGCATTCCTTTCTGGGTCGGCGGGCTGCCGTCTTGGACTTAACGATGTCCAGGTATGAAGGGGGAGGAGTGGAGAGGGGAGCTCAGAGGTGTGAGGGAGGGGTGAAATCCAGAGGCTGGGCTCCAATTTTTATCTTGTTGGTACGATGTTTACAGAGTATGCTGCTGCGATCCACAATGTCTACTTATAAGTGTTTACTATGAAGTCCAAAACTTCATTGAAATACAAACCTTTCCCTCAATGTTGTTTTTTTTTCAGGTCAAAGGTAAGGAGGTCGTTTCCAGGCATGACATAATCCCCAACACGACCACACGCTGGATCCGCCTGCGCGACTGCGAGCTTCATGACGAACACGCCGACGAACTAGAGTTCCTGTCGTCGCGCCAGGTCGTCTTCACGCCACCACCCTGTCGTCGCTTCCAGCTGCTCTCCTTCCGCACAGCGTTCGCAGAGAAGACCCTCCCCTTCACGCTGCGCACCGTCGCCTCAATACGCGGTGCCGAAGTCACGCTGCAGTCCTGGCTACTGATGTCACAGGGTTTCTCATCCAATCGGGACGCCTTGAATGTCATCCCATGTGAGAATGTAATGGTAAGATCATAGTATGATATTTCATTTCCAGATTTTGGAAACGTTTCTAAACCATCTTCTAACATCTTTGGGACCTCACTCAATTTTAAGTCAAGTTGTTGCTTTACCCTATTTTCTTACATTGATTATCGTGCTTGCCCCTAGATCCGCTATCCTATCCCGGAAATCTGGGCTAAGAACTTCCGTCGGGAGGGAGTGATGGGTGAGAGGTCACTGAAGGCCCGGTTTAACAAAGGTGCCAGCTTTGGCACGGCAAGCACTTCCGGGTCCGAGCCAGTGATGAGGGTCACCCTTGGCACGGCCAAGTATGAACAGGCTTTTTTTGCTGTGGTTTGGAGGCTCAGCCGCCTACCTGACAAAAACTCTGGTAAGAAGGGTTGGTATGTTTTTAGGGTTTTATCTTGATTAGATTAATATCCATTAGATTAAAGACAAAATACACAGGTCAAACGAAACACAATAGTCCTGTCTAGAGATTCATGGAATTACTGGTTATTTTCACATGACACAAGGATTTCTATAAATCCTGGCAGCTTTGGGAAAGTTCCTGGAATTTTTACATCCTACCTATCAGAGGAGTGTGATGAGATTGTCACAGAAATAGTTTAGTTGTTTTACCAGTCAACTTATGTTTGATTTTCTGGTACGTGTGGTATGTGTGGTGGTTATTTGTTAAACGGTGAATCACCATCAAAACGCTAGGCTTAATCTATGTCCGGATAACTGCTCCAAAATGTTGACACGTGTGGAGGATCAAATCCATCCCCTTTGGCCCAGTTGTCCTGTCACATTAACAACGCTGTCACTTGTGTCTTGTTGACTTTTTCATTCCCTGTCCATCCCCTGTCACTGATCGTTGCTGTAGATTTGCCTTGTAGATCTGTGATTATTACTGTAAATTAAGACCAGTATGTGAGGCAATACAAAAAGGTAAAATGCAATGTATAATCGTAACGTTACAATTATTATTCAGTTGTTAAATATTAGCTCCAGGGATAGTAAATGTTTGTTTCTATCATTTTGCAGTGCGAAAAAAGACCTCTGATGGTTTTTAAATAAAACCGTTCCACATAAACTGCACCTCAGATGCTAGATGATTTCTTAGCTTGTTTTCTAGCTCATTGGCTGAGCTCTTTCTAGCTCGTTGGCTAAACAGTGCTGCTAGAAACTTTGTCCAGTAATGACAATTCAAGTTATGTTTGGATTACTGCTGGAACTGTAGCAAATGCTAACCAAAGAGCCATTTTAGTTGTTGACATTTTAGTACAATGCAATTTATTTGAAATGACAAGCTTTATTTGATTTATAATTGTATTTTATACTTAACCTGATGATACATAATTTATATTTTTACCCATATTTTACGAGGTAAATATGATGGTTTTAGGGTTTACTTGCCAGCATGACATTCGTGTTAAATCAGACATCCATACCAACCCTAAAGAAATGTGTTAATAATCCAAATGTAGTGCTGAAAGCGCTAAATAATTAACATGTTAATTGTGTTGTGTATTGAAAGTCCTTCTGTCTGTTGACTTTGAGTTACTTGAAACGACATCACTGGCCGTTTGCAAATTAAACTGTGTGAATGTTGCGCCCAGCTTCATATTCTCCTTTGTCACACGATCCGTTATGATGCGGTCAGTCTGTGTGAGTGGAAATGGTTGGTATTTCACAGTGCAAAGGGGGACAGGACACAGTGTCTATTTCACCCAGCAGTAAGACAAGATGACCATTGATCTGTTACTGTTGTCATTACACTGTGCATACACTGTCAATAGTCCTTACCCCAGGCACTGACAGCATTGTTGTGTGTTAGTCTCTCTTTATGAGTTGGCCTGTGTGTATATTCCCCTGGCTTCAGTCCAGTATTAGCATGTCTCTGTCAGAATGTGGTCCCCCTCCAGGCCTTTCGACAGCCCGTCAGCATGGCTGCCTGTCCTGAGTGCCGATTGGCCAGACAAAGCCCTGGCTGTCACCATGCATTACCTCACAAACCAACCAGCCACAGGGTTCTATTGTAAATACACAGGCCCTGACACATGGCTGCACCCCCCCCATTTTGTGGGCCTCTAACCCTCTTCCCTCTTACTCTAAACCCTTTCTCTTCTTTCTATTTCACCTTTCTTTCCCTTGTCCTTTGCTTTTGCCCTCTTTCTTCAGCTCTGCTTCTCCCTCCTACTTGTCTCTTAACTGTGACCCTCCATTTTCTATCTTTCTCTGCTCTTTGTTTGTGACATTATTTTTCTGTCTGCCTTGCTTTTAACTTATTTTTCCCTTTTTCATATGTATTCATCCTCTCAAGAACGTTTTTACCCCCCATTTTGTTTTGTCACAATTTGTCATTTTAATTAATTTTGGTATTTGCTATTTTTGATGCTCACCACATCTACAATAGCTTTAAGGTGCAAATAATTGCTCTTATGTGGAACTAAAGTGAATTAGTACCAGTGAAAGGATTAGGCACAAGTATCCATTAATTTGAATGTGTAAATGTGTCAGAACTTTTGACAGGTATTGTATTGTATCTTTTTTCATGTCCCAAAGGATAGTGTATTCAGATGACCCTGTCCACAATCCAGTTCGATCTAGCCTTGGCCTTTTTGATTATTGTCTTGATTAAAGTGGTTATCTAGTTCCGGCCAAGGTCTATCCTGTATTTGGTTTAATCAATTATGACTATTTCCCAGTCCCAGTAAATAAACGTCTTGTCATAACAAGATGTTGCCACGACCATGCGTTACCCTAGGTAAGGTATGCTCAGGATGAGAGAGGCTTTGCACCACATTTAGCTTTTTGTATTTACAGTAGGCCAACAAGTAACATTTTGGCCTCACTCAAACCGAAAACATTTTGCCTCATCTTCAAATGCCTTTGTTCCCACAAACACATTCAACATGACTTAGATTTGTTAGCAGATTTCGCTGCTCCATTCTTCCATATGGC
Source organism: Esox niger (assembly GCA_016801105.1). Taxonomy (NCBI): domain Eukaryota; kingdom Metazoa; phylum Chordata; class Actinopteri; order Esociformes; family Esocidae; genus Esox; species Esox niger. Next base: position 9,933 of record JACXGJ010017744.1, read on the forward strand.
CCAGCTTTTAGAACCACCTGGGCATTAATTGACATAGAAATTTTCTTAATTAATATTTTAGTAACTGTAGTCAGAGCAACTAACAGTTTAGTAGATAGACATGATGTACTCTTCCCATCATGGCAGTGGAACTTTGTTTAGTTACTACTGACCTGTCGACCCTTTAGATTTACAATTAACTTGTCGGCTTGTTGACATTTTATGTATACTTCAATCAGATAGGTATGACAAGTTGGGTGGATGTTGCAAGTGCACTCTTATCTAATGTGTTTTGGGTGCTGGAGTTACTCCTTTTTGTGTGTCTGTCTGTGTCTGTCTGTGTGTGTGTCTGTCTGTGTGTCTGTGTGTCTGTCTGCCTGCGTGTCTGTCTGCCTGCGTGTCTGTCTGCCTGCGTGCGCCTGCCTGCGTGCGCCTGCCTGCGTGCGCCTGCCTGCGTGCGCCTGTCTGCGTGCGCCTGTCTGCGTGCGCCTGTCTGCGTGCGTGCATGCGTGCTGCGTGCGCCCGTCTCTGTGTGCGCGCGTGTCCGTCTCTGTGTGCGCGCGTGTCTCTCTGTCTGTGTGCGCGCGTGTCTCTCTGTCTGTGTGCGCGCGTGTCTCTCTGTCTGTGTGCGCGCGTGTCTCTCTGTCTGTGTGCGCGCGTGTCTCTCTGTCTGTGTGCGCGCGTGTCTCTCTGTCTGTGTGCGCGCGTGTCTCTCTGTCTGTGTGCGCGCGTGTCTCTCTGTCTGTGTGCGCGTTTGTCTGTCTCTGTCTGTGTGCGCGCGTATCTGTCTCTGTCTGTGTGCGCGCGTATCTGTCTCTGTCTGTGTGCGCGCGTATCTGTCTCTGTCTGTGTGCGCGCGTATCTGTCTCTGTCTGTGTGCGCGCGTATCTGTCTCTGTCTGTGTGCGCGCGTATCTGTCTCTGTCTGTGTGCGCGCGTATCTGTCTCTGTCTGTGT
>JACXGJ010017745.1:0-10097 GCA_016801105.1 Esox niger
AAAATATTCTTTGAAATAATCGAATCAAACACTGAAAAGAACATTTTCTCTATTACTCATTTGCAAATGACCAGATTACTAGCTAGATGTTCTGCTGCTCTTGCCTTACCCAACACCTAATACAAAGCCTCCCATTTTATTTGGCAAGTTTTTAGCCAATGGCCCAGATCCACATTGAGACACGTATTTTCCCACGTTTATCTATAAAGATCCTATTCCTCCTCTCCAGCCATCTGCGCAAATGACATCACCACTTATAAAACATAGAATTCAAGGGAGTTGACAGTTCACAGAATCCTAAATGGCATGTGCCTGGGTACTTTAAGCTGACTGATGGAAAGAGGAGAGAGAGGAATTTATGAAAAGAAATGTGAAAATAATGTGAAGAAGGAGAGGGGAAACGAGGGTCTGTAGAGAGGCTTTGGTGTCGTGTGCAGCCATGCTTCAAAGACCTTCCCTCAGTTATCAGCGCTAATTCCCAGGCCTTCTAGCAACAGAATACAACATAACAAGACAGGTATGAAGATAATGTGTTTAATGATGTACACTACCATTCAAAAGTTTGGGATCACTTAGAAATGTCCTTGTTTTTTAAAGAAAAGCACATATTTGTCCATTCAAATAACATCAAGTTGATGAGAAATAAGGTGAAAACACTGTTAATGTTGTAAATGACTATTGTACGTGGAAATTGAGGATTTTGCGTACCGAGGCCAGTTATCAACAATCATCGGTCCAATAGCATGTTGTGTGTTCTTATCCGAGTTTATTATTTTAAAATGGTTAATTGATCATTACAAATACCTTTTGCAATTATGTTGTACAACTTCAAACTGTTGTGCTGAATAAAGAAGCAATAAATCTGGCCTTCTTTTGACTAATTCAGTATCTTCAGCCACAGCAACTGCGGGGTCAATTATAGGCTCAAAATGGACAGGATCAAAACTTTCTTCATAAGCTCGTCAGTCTATTCTTACTCTGAAAACTAAAAGCAATGTGAGAAATGACCAAAACTGAAAAGAGAGAAGCTTGACCGTATGGTACGTAAGAAGTGCCCATCAAGCCAACAACTTGTGGGAGGGGCATGTGGTGCCCTCTTCAGATTACCTCAACAAATTGACAAAGCAAGAATGTCAAAGGTCAGCAAGGCTGCAGTTGCTGCAAATGGCGGATTCTTTCATGAAGGCAAGTTTGAAGGACACAATTATTATTTCAATTTAAATCATTATTTCTGACCTTGTCAATGACTATTTCCTATTCATTTTGCTTTATTTACTATTCAAAATAATTTCATATATGTTTTCATGGAAAACCAGGACATTTGGAAGTGACCCCAAACTTATGAACGTTAGTGTATATACAGTAAAGAATTTTATACGCATATTTAAAAACATTATATTTTATCCCTCCCAACACAGCACATGCTTTATCCTTCTCCGAGTTAACAGACTCTCTTTGTGAATTAAATATAGCAATGCAGATCCAATTGTGTTGACTTCAATTGAAGTAGGACCGGGGGTGTTGGTCACTATATACTATGAATACGGCTTCTCTTATGAGAACAGTCATGTGGGCATACCCCGGAGCATGGCATGGTCTGTTCACTCTTTCAAGACACAAAGAAATCAATCTATATTTATAAGAGCATTTTGTGTGTTTGTATATGAATTAGAGACAAGAGCCTACAGCCAAATCACATGTGGACGCTGGCCAGCTATGTTAACAGCCTGTCATAAGAGACTAGTGTCAGTCGCGTGTGTTTGTGTGTGTGTGTGTGTGTGTGTGTGTGTGTGTGAGTGTGTGTGTTTGTGTGTGTGTGTGTGTGTGTGTGTGAGTGTGAGTGTGTGTGTGTGTGCGTGTGGCTACGTCTTTGTTTTAGATTAGAGGTAAGACTATTGCTGGGGGTTGAGCAGCTTCCCTTCTCAGATTCTGTCCCAGTGACCGCCAAGCTAAATAGAATTAGCACCAAAGTGGATTGCAGCTGAGACTATGCATAAGATGGGTCAGCTGCAACTCTCACGCACACACTCCTGCACTGTAAAAAACAATTACTAAACAATCACGTCACAGTATTGCCTATTGACAACACTCTGTCATCGCGAAACAGAATCAAATAAGATTCGCGACAACAGCCAGTCTTGGAGAAGACAAAGAGAATGATGTCAAATTCTAAGACTATGTTCAAAAGAGTAAGCGTGATCCAAACATACCTATTTTTACTTAGATATTTACATTCTGTTTCATTTTACATTGGCAAGTGGGAAGAGATGAGGGGAGAGAGTTAGGGCTTATTACAGGGGATATCTGCGCACGACAACCTGTCGAGTGCTTTATCGGTGTCAGACATCTTTTCATGAGATATGAAAAGTATATTTAGCTATGATTAGTTACAAATATGAATAGTAGCAGTTCATTAGACATAGTGTGTGTAAAGAAACACTTCCAGCTAAGGGCGTATATTTAGGGTGGGATGGTGGGGACGTGTCCCTACCAATATTAAGATGTCTACACCAATAATTGCAGTGGACCTGAATGTAATTTTTCCTTGTTTACATATTTCTGCTCCACAATGAGTTATCATTCTCTCTCGATCAAAGGTTCTCCTGATTGACAGGAGAGCAGTAACTGCCGATGTGAATGCCACTCGGGAGGCAGTAATTGCTGTGTAAACTAGGGAGCGAGTCAATGTGCTAGAGGACCTATATTGTCAGACTTTTTGGTAAGTAAATATAAATAAATACATTTGAATAAATGTACCCAATACTGTTAAGTTCATCGTTCTCATTGAGTGAATAATTAACTATAAAATCTATTTATATTATGTGTGTTTTGTTCAAAATGTAGATTTTTGCCACAAGCAACTGCTAGCAGGCTAGCTGTCAGACATTCACTCGTGTTGGATGGAGACAATTATGTAGTTTATTGTCAACTTTTGCTGGAAACTTGGTGACTGGATAAAGTTTTGCTAATACATTGTCATACCAACTTTAGCCAAAGATAATTGCTTACATTGTGCTTTACATTAAAAACCGAATGGCAGCCAAAACCATGTAATGATAAAAGGACATTCTTCACAAAAAGCCTAAGTATAAGTGTCCACAACAGTTGTATAATTGTCACAAATGTCACAAATACACCTAAACCACACTGCAATGTGCCATGTCCATCAGAAAAATTGTGTACTTCATTGATCTCAAAGGGATCTGCTAACAATTTGTGTCAGTCAATGACAGATGTAGACATGTGTTTGGGTCTTTCATATAACAAGAAAAAGAAGGTTACATTTTCCAGCAGGTGGAAGCAAATGTAATGTGCAAGTAAATGATAATAGGAATAATGTTCAGAAATACAGGGAACCCTGTGTTTGTATAAAATTTTCATTCCGTTATGTACAAAGTAAAATAGCCTGTTATCACAAAAGGAACAACCGTACATACTCACCTGTGTCACTGTAACTCCACACTTGAAGAGCTAATCAGTAAAACATAAGCTAGTAGACGAAGAATTTGTTTTAGTTATCTACATGTCGAATGTAAAACTCTTTCTCTAACTAAACTCTGTATAAACCTACATCTTTTTTGACAGTTAATACTAATCAGTATCTTGTGTGTGTGCAGAAAAACTTCCATCAGCGCAGGATCATTGATAGCATAAACAGTAGTAAAAAAGCGCCCTTGCAGTATTGATGCGGTCACTCCAAACAATGATGACGTTATTATTATTTTTTAAGGTTTAGAAAATAAGAAATGTTGCTATATTATTTTATTATTTGACCAGGTCATTGTGAGGTCAATCCAGCCTACTGTAAAATAATAATCACCTTTCAGTTTTTCTCGCTGTATTCATGTTGCCCTCAGTACTGTACCATAATAAGGTTTTGAAATATTTCTGCCATCTGGCTGTTCAGAGGAAAGGACCCAATTATGTTCTTGTGACTGTTGTTGACTAGGCTTCTGCTAATAGGCCACAGCATAACTGTTGGATTCTAACCCACCCGACCATGCAAACCTTACATGTGGGCCTCTCTCCCAGACAACTGTTAACAGCACAATACACACTAGAATAATTTTTATGAATGAGATCTAGTCGGATGTATAGAAACCATCCATGCTAGACTGGACAAAACACAGCTGCATTCAGATACTGACAGCCAGTATGTCACGCAGTATGGTCATTAGCAGCTTTAGTGGCAGTGTCTATTTTGGGCTGGTTCACGGGAGCGGGTGGCTATCTGTTGTCTTTACTAATTGGCCTGTTGAGTCAGTTCGCTAGATGACAACAAAGACACGGAGAGCCATTACTAGGGAAGGAATGGAATAGGAGGAGATTGAGCCAACTTTTTTATAATAATAATAATAATAATAATAATAAATAATTTATTGCGTTTGTAAAGCACTTGTCATTATAGAGGAATAATCTCAAGGTGCACCACTTTTCCCCACAGTGAAGGTCGCTATGCTTTGGTGCATATTTAAGATTTTCCAACTTACAGTCAGGGCTCTGCATGTTATAAACGGGTTACTATGGGGGTTATTTAAGGAAGTTGTATCAAAGGTGACTCAAAATCGGCAAGATTCCATAATGGTAATTATTCTCATGAAATAAGATGGTTGCATTTTTCTCTCAAGTGGCTAAAGCTCAACAGCTATCCACTGGGATAATGAAATACTTGTTTCGATTTAGACTAAACATGCTATGCAACACTTAAACACAATTTGCTCACTGTACATCTTTCAAAACAACATGTACATGTGTATAACTCAAAGATCCGAATGCATATCTACATAAACAAACTGAGAGACCCGTTACGCTTTACCAAGTACTTCTGCTTTTGGACAGAATAAGAGCGGGAGAGACAATATTTTCTTATCCTCCTGCTCAAGAGGGCTGCGACGCTGCAGGACGGGCGTGAAGGAGTGGGGGTTGTGTGGTGAAGGGCAAAGGGCAGCTGCCTCTGATCGGATGAGGGCTTTGAGCAGTGATTGGAGCTAGAGAGGCCGAGGGCTGGGGGCGGAGGTCAGAGGAAAGGCAGGTGACTTGGCTGGACCTTCCTTCTGTGCTGCTCTTGTAGAAGATCCAGGGTAAGATGTTCTAATAGGCTCGAACCTCTAATCCACGCTACAGATCAAAAGGCAGATAATCCCCAACATCAGTCTAGTCTGATGAAAGGGGAACCGGTGGGAGTTGTTTCGAGCAAATCTCTTGTCTTTTCGATGTGCTTTTTAAGCTAAAAAGCTCTTTTAATGCAGTATTTGTCTTTATAGCAGTGTCCTCAAAAGCATTAAATCTCAGGCTTGAATGCTCCTACTGCACTTACACGTGTATTTGTGGTAGAACTGCTGCACAAAGCAGCCTCAGTCAATCCGCCAACAACGTTGTCATCTGAAATCACCTCAGAATCTCACAAGACAATATTTAAAGTAAATTTGTAACGGTACCTATATTTGTGCCGAAAACACTTGGTATGGGAAAGTGGTTGTCTGTCCACTAAACCCGAATCAACGCACACAAAAAAAACAATGCCCCCTTCCATACATACAGTATGTCTCTTACTAAATATGAGTTGAAAAATACTTTTTGCACGTTGCAATAAAAATGCTAATCTCAATTGGCACATCTTTTCGCGAAGGGCACAGATGGAGATCGTCTCAGTAGATGAGTGGAGTCGGTTGGACCATAATCACCGGAGGATGCTCAGTCATCATTTAAATCTCCCTATTACAACGGCCACGGACGGAGTTATGGATGAAACCCTAACAGTATGTCACCATGCTTAAGGGGAATCGTGTGCAGCTGCCAACACCTCAGATATTGCCCAGTGGACCCGTGTTGTGCTAACTTAACAGTGGCAGTCCTTTCACATTGCCCCGGGGCGGGTGATTAAGTTCCACGCCACGGACATTGCCGCATTATACGAGTCACAAGAGTGCGTTTACAAATGAAGTAGCCAGTGTTTTCGGTTCGGTCGTACGGGTTCACCACATCGGACTGTGAAAAAATGATTTGAACGGACCAATCGACTGGTAATTCCAGGTTAGAAACTCAGTTGTCACCCTGCGCTTTCACCGAACCGGACCTGGACTCTAAATCCGTAATATGTACCGAACTGTGAGTTTTGGGAATCTTTACACCCACTAAATAAGTTTAAAGTTGAGGTTTGGCTCTAGCTGAAAAAGGCAGGAACACGTAACAAGCACATTTAAGCAACACTAAAAATACATTTCATTGGCTATTGTTAAACTGTGACGGCCATATATATTGCAGAACCTTTTAAAGTCATTGTCTTAAACCTTTCAGTAATATAATTTAATTGACGGGGCGTACCAGGTGAACGTACATGATTGAGGGAGCTTAGCCTCCTGTCGTATCAAAGCTGTAACTGAGTAAATATACACAAGTCCTTATTAGTACAATAAGCTGTTCTAACCTTTTCAGCTCCCAGTTTACCATCAAGAATTGCCTTGAGTTGAAATTTCCTGGTTTGGGCTTTGTGGACTTCACCCAGGGAATTAGACACACAAACACGCACACCCTTGCTGCATTTGTGGACTGAAGACATAGACTGTGTCCCAGTGTTTGACTGTCCTTGTAGGTTATTAACTCTGTACCCAGTTTTCGGACCATGTGATCGGGACAAATATCAGATCCTGGGGATTCTGTCTGTTGTGACATGTGGCTTGTTGCATGGTTATGATTCTGCCTACAGGCCACGTTGTGAGAGCTGCCCTGTGATCAGTCTCATGACTCCAGAGGACGTTGTTCACACACACACACACACACACACACACAACACACACACACATACACACAGGTTCTGAAGGATTACAGACAAATGTATAACCTGTAGTCTTTGTTTGTGTGTGTGTGTGTGTGCGTGTGTGTGTGTGTGCATGTGTGTGTGTGTGTGTGTGTGCGTGTGTGTGTGTGTGTGTTGGCAGATTGCTGGGGAACAGTGCTGTGATGCTGTGGCTACTGGTTCTTCTCCTTCCCCGGGTGGGATGCGTTGGCTCAACCCAGAACCTTCTTCACCCAGACAATGACCACATAGATGGTGAGTACATACAACCCAGCACAGATCGACCCGTCAGTCCAACTCATAGAGACTGTAGACTCTGAGGTTGTCTCTGTGATTCTGTGTGCCTGTACGCGTGCAGCAGTCACAACTCAGGGGTCTAATTGATTCCGCATTATGTTTTGGGCTCTCAGACAGTGACAGGTGGGTGACAGGAAAAATACCTTTCTTTACAGTCTGGGCAAACTGCAAAGCTTCTTTCTTTTCAGTTTCTCACTGCCGCTTAACCGTCCCACATTGTTTGGGTATAATTCCAGGCCTTCCATGGGTTCAATCTGTACCAGCATGTGGTGTGTTGAGCCACATTAAATTTGAGAGAAACATTTCACTGTTCTCAGGAGTTGACACAGAGAGCCTAATGTCCCGTATTCACTTTTCCATGCTTAAAACCAAGTGCTTTGCTGACTGACTACTTTTTACACAGTATGGGAACTTGGGCTACTGCTGTTGTTGTTCTTCTAGCATCAAATTCTTTACAGCAGTGTTTGAGTGCAGGTTTGTGGAGCCCACAGGATGTGCTGGTTTTAGCTATAGTCAATGCTGAGGCAACACACCTGATTATACCAATTAGGAATTTGCTTGTTCGTTAAAGCAGTAATTAGCTAACAAGTTAACATCTAGATACCTAATGGTGTTTATTCTAGCCTGTTAAAATAATTCCTCCGCACCAATGGTGGCCGGGATTGAAGTAGTGTTATACATTTTTCCTTTGCCTGACTAAATTCAGCAATGCAAGGGCTGGATGGTGAAGATTTATTTTCAAGGTATATTGTCACGGACTCCTTTTAAATATAGAGTGAACATCAACGTATTTCGTATATGCCTTGCTATAGGATTGGGTTGGTTGATAATAAAATAATTTGATTGAAGAAAGGCCTATTTGTTGCCGTTTAATGATCATGCACTACTCTTAAAACGTACTATATAGAACATTCATTATTTAGAAACACATGGTTGAATACCGCCCCTAAGAGGGAAAAATATGTTATTTTAACTAAATAACTCCAAATCCTCTCATTGAGTACCATTGTCCTCTGCTTGTCGTTTGAACACTACACTGCTTGTTCAGTGAATAAACCAGGACATTGTGAATTATATATTAGGCCTGTCTGAATGTCTGCGTCCATGGGCCCTGCAACGCTGCCTCTGCCGAGGGTAATGAGACAGCTGGTCAGGTAAACCTTGATATCTGTTTACGGAACCCATTGAATAATGATATAATTAGCTAAGCTGCTGAGGTACCGGTTCATTCCTGCTTAATCCAATTGCTTAGCACACTACTTTTTGGTTTTAGGTTAGGCTACTTTGTCAAAGCGAGGCACCGGTTGTTGAGGCAAGGCGTTGGTGTGGCATGTCGGGTCTCCCACTGCGATTTCTGAAGAGCTGAAGGGTACGCGCGGACCAGACTGCGTAGGTCAAAGAATAGACAGCTATCATGTCTTTCAATTTCCCCCTCTCTATTCTGTCAACCATCGTGAATGTGTCATTGTTCGAAAGTGTGTCTGTAACACTTGGATGGGGAAGATTGGTGGATGGAACAGAGAGGGTGAAATAGAAGGACGTGATCGCTGTCTATCGTCTGATCTACACAGTCTGGTCTGTGTACCCTGCAGCCCAGAAATCACAGCGGGAGATTTGTTGTCAATGTAGCCAACACAATACAGTATGACCAATACATTCCGTCTTGACAATACATAAGCTCGGTCACAGACAGAGAGCACAGAGGGCAACAGTCAGGCAGGGTGTCAGATCTAGGGGAAAAAATAACGTTTTCAATACACTTCAATTAGTAAAACATAGTTTGATGAATTGATAGTCACCTCGGCGATGCTGCAAATGCTTGTGCTGTTGATGCACTGAACAGATTTAAGAAATCACTAAGACATGTCATTCATGTATTTCTGTTTATAAAATGAAGATGTAGTAGTTAAAGCAAGAGTCTTGAGTTGACAACTGAATGTTACAAACTCGACTACTGCGCCTCTCTTAAGAATGAGTCACATGACCAATTACCTTACTCAAACTGGAGACATCTAATTGACCGGCGGTCTACTGCATCCAACTCAGTTAAACATGGACTGTCTTTACTGCTAATATATTAGTGGTAATCACTTATGGCATTAGTACATCCGTTTTAATGTAGTGGTCATTACCTAATAGTGAGTAATAGTATAAGCTCTAACATCTCCATGACTACAGTCATAGTAATAATGGAAGCTCTAACATCTCCATGCCCAGTCATAGTAATAATGTAAGCTCTAACATCTCCATGACTACAGTCATAGTAATAATGGAAGCTCTAGCATCTCCATGACTACAGTCATAGTAATAATGTATGCTCTAACATCTCCATGACTAGTCATAGTAATAATGTAAGCTCTAACATCTCCATGACTACAGTCATAGTAATAATGGAAGCTCTAACATCTCCATGACTACAGTCATAGTAACACTCTGAGGTCTAACATCACGTTTAAGGGTAGGTGTGGGGGCTAGGTAAATGTTAGAATTATAGGTTTGTTTGTTCAGGTTAGGTTTCGGTTTAAGGGATAGAGAATATTGTAAATAATTTGTCTGTTGTGAAAGGATTGAAAAACAAATGTGTGTGTGTGTGTGTGTACAGGTCTCTGCGCACATACACATACACATACACACACACAAACAACAAACCCAACTCTGGCAGGGTACTGTTGAGAATGACGGTCCAGGGTACATTCCTACGTCGGCCTAGTTAGATTACCGTGTTGCCCTGGAGGGGAACATTGAAGGGAATCCCCAGATCACATGAATGATGAAAGACCAAAGTCTGGGCGGAGGAACGTCTTCAGAGACATTGTTCTTCGTCATTTAATTCAGTTCCCTCAACATCCTTGTTTTTACCAGCTGTTTACTGAGATACCTGCTGGGATTGACGCACACGCGTCACGCACCAAAATGTAATCTCGCTCAGACAATCGGCGCCCCCACCCACCTTGCATTATAACCTCACCGTGTGTGGATGGAATTGAACCTGCATTGATTTGTT
>JACXGJ010017746.1:0-10866 GCA_016801105.1 Esox niger
GAGTGAGGTGGTTACGGTACTGAGTGACCCCTAAGCAGAGAGTGAGGAGGTTACGGTACTGAGTGACCCCTAAGCCGAGAGTGAAGTGGTAAGGGTGTTGGTCCAGTAACTGAGAGGTGAGTAGTTGGATTCTCTGAATCGACAATGTAATGTATGTTGACGGTGAAGTCCCACTGCAGTGTGTTGGTTGAATTACTCAAATGTGTACTAGCGCAGTGGTTTTCCTATTTTTGGGTCTGGGGAATTTTTTTGCGATACCATATTCATCAGGTACCCCCTCGGAATCAGAACCTAATTCATGATGACCCCAAAAATGATCTTGATCTACATGCAACAAACGTACCTACCTGCGCTTTTGACAATGATTGAAAGGTTTTACAGGCTACAGCTGATACTATTTATGCCTAAATACTTAACTGCTAGGCTAGCGAATAATCAAAAGATTCCTTTGATATTTTCATTAACCTACATTAGATGTTATTCCAAGTTATTAATAACACTTTGGAGGACAATATAACCAATTGTGCTTCAAGGGTCTAATATCATATTACATAAAAGAAAACACCTACAGTGGTCATGCTTAATTAAAATGCCTTTATTGTTTGAGAATTGAAAACCCTTGACATGTAGCGGCTAATACAAAAGCCTTCCTCAGACTGAAACTATCAAATGTCCAGGCTAATGTCTGTACATATTGCTACATAAGAAATATTACAACTGGTTGCTATTGGTTTTGCGTGTCTGCATATTATACAAGAATGCTTAAATGTAGGCAAGATACATTTTCTCTCACAAAAATTATATTAAACCATTTCCTTTGCACATTCTCTTAATGGGAAAGTAACATTCACTGGAGTTGTCTGAAGTGTGTGATATAAAGTTTGCAGGTGGCGATGTCACACATACCCTTGCATTGTAGACATACCCTGATTGGTGATTCCTCATCTATTGCAAGTATGTCAGTGCTGTCTTTTATTTGCAGTACAAGAAACAGTTGCATTTACCAGCTCAGACAAACATCTGTGTTGATTTTACCCCTGGCAGTTTTCCTGGGCAGTGTCTGAACATTGTCCTAAGATCTAAAGTGAGCCGGGAGTTTTCCTACTTGTCTCACGGGTTTTACCAGGATTCCCAAGACCTTTTCTAAGATGATTTGTGGATATGGGCCTTGGCCTTTAAATTAAGTGAAGTAATTTCTCCAACTGTCAGAGTTGATTAATGTTAACAATGGAACTCTCTTCCTGGGTTGTTTGTGACATGGGAGTAACGACAGGGCTCCTCCTCAAGAAGAACACCCTGGCGCCTCTCCGTGATTACATCACTCTTCAAAGTCAATTCTGAGGCCTTGTTCTTTTGTCTTCATCTCCTATTTTTATTCCCAATTAAAATGTGATTATGTGAACTGTGATTCTTTGAAGTTTCATTCCCACAAAAAACATGGAGGAATCCTCAAATCACAAAGCACAGAGCGGAACTCAGTCTCTTTCATTTCCGTCAAGTAATTATTTGCAGTGATCACAGAGGATTAAATTATCTCACCCTATCCTCAGTCTATTCCTGTTTCTGTCCTTAAAGTGGCTCTGTCTTCTGTCCTCCAATGACACGCCAGAGGCCTGAACACTGCCTGGACCAGAGGCCTGAACACTGCCTGAATACTGCCTGGACCAGAGGCCTGAACCCTGCCTGGACCAGAGGCCTGAACCCTGCCTGGACCAGAGGCCTGAACCCTGCCTGGACCAGAGGCCTGAACCCTGCCTTGACCAGAGGCCTGAACCCTGCCTTGACCAGAGGCCTGAACCCTGCCTGGACCAGAGGCCTGAACCCTGCCTGGACCAGAGGCCTGAACCCTGCCTGGACCAGAGGCCTGAACCCTGCCTGGACCAGAGGCCTGAACACAACCACAGGACCAGTCTGTTTTACCCTCTGTCTGCACATCCATATGTCAGTATATCGATCTGTCTGTCTGTTTATCCCTATGTCTGCCTACCTGTCGATTTCTCTCACTGACTGTCTCTATATCCCTCGGTCAGCTTGTCTCTCTGTCTTGTCTCTCTGTTTCTCTCAGAGTCTCTCTGTCTGGCGCCTGGTAGAGAGACGGCTGTACTAATATCTCGGACGAAGGATGAGGAGCCGTGGGGCTCCTGGTGTGAGTCCACGGAGGGTGGAAGCAGTGGCTTGTGGGCTTCAGGTACAACGGCGCCGTCAAGCTCACAAGCCCACTGCTTTAAATGTCAGCACTCGCGTCAAAACTTTGCTAGCTATTCAGTTCTGCAGCAGGTAGTGGCGTTGTGGAGCGGGTGGTCCTGTGTGTTTGCAGAGGCTCATTAGCTGGAGCCGTGGCGCAGACGGGGTGCGCGAGGAAAGCTCCTTCGTCAGCAGTGCGGCGACGCCCGTTACATCGCCAAGTCAGCAGCCTGGTTGGCAAACGTCGAGCGGGATAGACCCGGTCTAATGCAAAGAGGCCACGCAGTGATCAAAACAGTCTCTGAAGGAGCGCCAACACCTCCCCCTTCTACTCGCAAAGCGCCATCCTCCACCATTTTTGATTAATTGCCTCCTCAGACATCCCAGCTGCCCCAGCCGGCGGCCCACAGTCTACCCCAGCAGGGCTCGCGGAGTCGGGGTGGGGGAGGTGAAGGCTCCGGGGCCTGGCATACCAGGACACCCACGGGGGCAATAGTGAGGGAGGGATGGAATGTTAGTGGGTACTTGCCTGTGTCCTTCCCCTAAACATCAATACCAGCGTGTTGTCACGAGCAGAACTGTGAGGACTGAGCTTCCACAACGGGGCCCGGAGACCGTTACAGAACCCATCAAAGCCCTTCAGTCCCCTCAATTCCCCCACTGAATTGACATGGGAAAAATGATTGAGTCGTTCCATGTGAAAATGAACGCAGCCTTATGTTACCAGTGTTCGCATATTTTCAGGCGCGTTGTACGTGCAAAGGGCTTTTAATTTAGACACCGGAGAGACTCCAGGGTTCGTCTGCCTGGCTCAGTAGTTGGATATGGGGTACGGGAGAGTGAGACAGAGATGGAGGACAAAGAGATCTGGTGCTGAGAGCAGAGCCATTAAGGTGCTCTCATTAACGCTGTGGCTAGACCAGCAAGAGTCTCTGGGATGAAGCACACTGGAGCAGAGACGGCCCAGGAGAGGAGCAGAGAGACAGAGACAAAGAGGAGAGAACGCGGGAGAGGGCGAGACAGAAAGAAAGGAGAAAGATGGATGGAGAATGAGAGCAAGGGAGAGAGGGAGGACGGCGGATGAAGAAATAGGACAAGCAAAGAAAGAACGAAAGAGCAAAAGCCTCTGGAGGCTCAGTGAGGTGGGGAGAACAGTGCATTGTGTCTCCTCTTCCATGCCTGACGTGACAAAATAGTGCTGAGCCTCCCTTTTCGTAAATATGTGGTGTGCCTCCTGCCTGCTCCTCCAGAAGAAACTGAGGGGTAACAAGGAGTCACCACTCCCCCGGAGGATAAAAAAACTAAACCCAAACTATTACTGAGGAAAAATGACCCAGACCAGTGTCCATGGGCAACTTCACCCTACACCACAAAAGCCAGTCTGGAGAGAAAGAGACGGAGAGAGAGGGAGAGAGAGGGGGGGGGGGGAAGCAGAGGAAGAGAGAGAGAGACACAGGGGCTTTCCGTTGTGATTGCTCCAAACAATCTGCCTCTGTGCATATTAACCACCATGTAGAGGCTCTCACAACAGCAAGAAAATTGGGGAGGGAAAGTGAGGGGTAGAAAAAAAGAGCGAGAGGGACTTGTTCCATAAACGGATGCATATTTGTACTGAACCAGTGAAACGAAGCCAGAGATGGGAAGAGAGATCATGTGAAAGGACATTTCAGATTGAGAAAGAGCGAAGCAGTGAGCTGGAAACCTACTGAGACTGAGTTAACTGTTTCATTTGGTGATGTGTTTGTAATTTAGGTTTCCTGCGTTTCACTGACAATTTTCTCTCAGGGTTTGAGATTGTAGCCAAATCTTGAGAATGTAGTTTACTCCAAATATATTCCACACAGGTTACTTCCTACTGCCAAAACAGCAAACAATTGACCATAGAATGTAAACAGAGAAATATAACTAGAAAACATAAGTGGAATGTTTTTAACTAAATAATTAAATAAAAAGTTACATAAACATTAACATAACATTATGTTATGATTTTGTGCTCAGCTGTTTTGATATTTGGGCAAACATAAAACTTTTCTCCTCAACAATCCAATGTTCTCTTCCCTTTCAGTTTATCTTCCTGTTTAGACTGTCCCCTACTCAGGAACTGAACACTGTGTGAATGTATTTGCGCGGGTGTGTGTGCGTGTGTGTTTAATGCATGAAAATAATTCTATTTTTCGCTCTGTGTGTGTGTGTGTGTGTGTGTGCTCACTTCTATGTGTGGTGTGCTCAGTACGTTTGTGGTGTGCGTGTGTATCTTTAGCGTGTGTGCGTGTGTACTCAGTGTGTGGGTGTGAGAACGTATAACAGTTGGAACTGGCTCAAACACACCTTGCTGTGAGTATACACAGAAGCCCATTCACTACTGCCAAAACTCCCATCCTACTCTCCTATTCCCCTGTCACACATTGGATGGACCATCAACACACACTTCTCTCAAAGCAGTACACAGCTTCAAAATGGCTCCCTATTCCCAATAGTGCCATACATTGGCTCATAGCCAATAGTGCTCTTATCAAAACTAGTGTTCTCTATTGGGAACAGGGTCCCATTTGGGACCGGACCTAGAGAGAGACAGAGAGAGAGAGAGACAGAGACAGAGACAGAGAGAGAGAGACGGCCAACCAGCCTTTATTTCAGTTAATCAGAGGTGTTAATCAGAACACCCCACACAGGAAGAGGTGATAGAGACCCCCACACAGGAAGGACAGACAGAGACCCCCACACAGGAAGAACAGACAGAGACCCTCACACAGGAAGAACAGACAGAGACCCTCACACAGGAAGAACAGACAGAGACCCCCACACAGGAAGAACAGACAGAGACCCCCACACAGGAAGAACAGACAGAGACCCCCACACAGGAAGAACAGACAGAGACCCCCACAAAGGAAGAACAGACAGAAAACTCCACCCAGCCAGGTAGATGAATAATTCTCTTTCAGTCCAAGGTAAGAAAGAAAGGTTTGTGTGTGTGCAAGAAAGCTTTTCTTATGTCTCAGTCCATTGCCTGGCTCACCTGTGCAATGCTTTGGTCAACAGCTTTCAAAGGCAGGACACATATCCATGTTTACTACAGGCTGGTTGCATGTCTCTGAACGTATCCACCAAGAGAAGTTTCAATATATGTCCTGCATCCATGATAGACTCATGCAGAACTTTTGGGTAATTCATTGAACTGCACATGCCAGAATTGTACAGAACTGTCTATACACGTTCCTGTTTTACTATCTTTGTGATCAGGGATGCTGACAGGAATCCCAGGGCCCAGGACAAAATGTAATGTTTAGGACCCAAACCACGGGCCCAAAACATTTATAAATAGCAATGATGTTACTGTTCATAAAACATAAACATTTATTGTTTAATGTTTTAGCTTGGTTGTACTAAATACCAAGATTGGCTGACTAATAAATAATTATATTTAAGTCAACCAAATAGGTCCCCCCGAGGCCTGGGCCCGGGACAACGTTACCGGTTTCCCCCCCTGTCAGCGTCACTGTTTGTGATGACCAAAGACCAAAATCATGCAAAGCGATGACATTTGACAAAAGACAGGTGGAAATACATGGGAATCCTCTGTGAATAGGGAGAGGCGAGCAGAGAAGGCATTTTGTGTCCCCCCACACACCCCTTCTCCCTCCCCCTGCTTCCTCTCACTCCGTGTCTATCTCTCTTTTTCTCAGTCTTTCTCTCTGTTTATCTCTTTTCTCTATCTGCCAGATCCACTTCAGAGTGCTCCGGCATCAGCCGATTCACTCCCACTAAATATTCCAGGACCCGGGACTTCTTCACAGATCCGATCTGGACACACTTCAAAAAGGGCCAGTGAATGTACACACACATACAGGCAGACACACACACACACACACACACACACACACACACACACACACACTTATTACTACTTGCCGATCATATGCCTGCACAAAGTGTACCAAACACACCTACCCACCTACACACACACACACACACACACACACACACACAGAGTCTGAACAAAGGGCCGGGCTTGTAATCTGTACCAGACTTAATTAGTTAAAGTCTAGTCAGTATCCCTGTAGAAGACTCATTATGGCCTCATCCATCACATGATGCTAATCCTGACAGGACAGGCCCTCAGACAGGAAAAGGTGTTACAAATGATGACGGAGTCCATACACTCCACCTCACACACACACACACACACACATACACACACACAGACATGTACACACATGAATATTCATCCCTCGATTCATCTGAGTGTGTAATACAGTTCTTCACTTACAAGGACCAGCAGACAGTGAAATTAATATTTCAATCAAAAGGGCTCAGAGCGCTTTCTGTCCCAGCTGAGGGGGTGATGATGAGTGGGAACAGGGATGGTGAAACACATTGCTCACTAGAGCCAAAATGGCTGCTGCCTTCTTGACCTCTGACTTCTGCGATATTCACATTGACATTGTGGTATGTCACACTTCAGGGAGCTTGATTGGCATGAGAGAGGGAGAAGGTGAGAGAGTTACCGGGCTTAAGTGCTGGGGGGAGAGACCTTCATTAGAGTGCTATAATTGATAACTTCAAGCTTGAGCTGTCTGTCTCTATGTGATGAGAGGTTCCAGCAGGGAAATTTGTTTGAGGTAAGAGTAGAGATGGAGGAAGGTGAATGGCTAGGTTGGAAGAAGTACAACTGGAGGAATGTGAAACATGAGGTAGGAAATTGAGATTTAACTGGATTAATGGGATGTATGAGGTAGGACGGAGAGATTTAACTGGAATAATGGGATGTGTGAGGTGGGAGAGAGATTTAACTGGAATAATGGGATGTGTGAGGTGGGAAAGAGAGATTTAACTGGAAGAATGGGATGTGTGAGGTAGGACGGAGAGATTTAACTGGAATAATGGGATGTGTGAGGTGGGAAAGAGAGATTTAACTGGAAGAATGGGATGTGTGAGGTAGGACGGAGAGATTTAACTGGAAGAATGGGATGTGTGAGGTAGGACTGAGAGATTTACCTGGAAGAATGGGATGTGTGAGGTAGGACTGAGAGATTTACCTGGAAGAATGGGAGGTGTGCCTGTGTCACAGCAAATAACCAACAGGCTGTAGGAACGATCTATATCACCACCACACACAGGGAGAAGTGGAAAAAACATATTTGCTTCCACAAAATATGAACTACTGTTCATTGCATGTCCCTGGGCAGGGTGTGTGCTGTAAAACCAGAAATAATTCCTTACACTTAAAGAAGCCTTCCAGTAACATAATCGTTTTATTCTTTTTTTACACATCCTCCCGCTCTTTCTGTGGTAATTCTTTTACACATTTTCTTTAAGATTATGAATCTCGTTTTAAGAGCTTGCTCTTCAGGGAGCTTGGATTCAGATGTTCCGTTCCACAATGCTTGTGATGGAGATTTATTTCAAGGGTGGAATCGAGGACCAGAAAGGTGTGGGTTTACAGGAGAAATTCCAGCCTCACATTTTAAAAGTGTGACCATTTGAGTGTTTTCTGGAATTGGAGAAAGCATAGGTGAGTGGCTGCACACTTCAGGAATGCTTTGCCCGGCTTAGCTAATGAAATGACTAGTTCAAGAGTCTTCTAAATTACTTAAATGTAAAATGGGGCTTCAGTACCCAAATCCCTAACAATCCGTATTAATGTCACAAGGTAAATCACCTCAGCCTTGTTGGGAGCAGGCATGACTACAGTCGCATTACTGTTTCTGGTTTTATTAACTGACAGGATATCATTTTCTGGTTTGTATAGAGGGATCAATGAAAAAACGGAGGAAACATTTTATTCTGTAACATCAAGATAGATGGTAAGACATGATAAAATTTCGCCGTATATTATATCTCAGATTTTCGCCTCGTTCCATGAAAGATCAAGAAACAAAGGCACAAATCCAGTTGAACAGTGAAATCCAGAGTCCGCAGTGTGGGGAGAAAAGCCCACAGACTGACCTCTGTTGAAAATAGAATGATCCCCCTGTTTCTACAGTCTCTCCGTGTTTTTCATTGCTCCCCTCAAGTGCAACATAAACAACAGACCCAGCAGACGACACCCACCAAACTTGACGACTCCCCGTTCTCCACCCACTCCCCCGCCTCCACCCGTCCCCAGGCTGCTGCCACCTCCACCCAGCATCAGGCCTCCACCTCCAGGGTGGTGTGTCAGAACGGGTTTAGGAGGCGGCTAAACACCATGGTTCACCGTGCTCCTCATCAGTTACTCCTGAGGGCCATCGGGGAGAAGGAGAGAGGAACAAAGGAAAGGAAAAGTGATGAGGTATAAGGGTAACGGATACAAGAGACATGGCTGCTCAGAAAGAGATGAGGCAAAACGGAGAGAGATGGGAGTAGACGAGAGAGATGGGAGTAGAGGAGAGAAATGGGAGTAGAAGAGAGAGATGGGAGAAGAGGAGAGAGATGGGAGTAGAGGAGAGAGATGGGAGAAGAGGAGAGAGATGGGCGTAGAGGAGAGAGATGGGCGTAGAGGAGAGAGATGGGAGAAGAGGAGAGAGATGGGAGAAGAGGAGAGAGATGGGAGTAGAGGAGAGAGATGGGAGTAGAGGAGAGAGATGGGCATAGAGGAGAGAGATGGGAGTTGAGGAGAGAGATGGGAGTTGAGGAGAGAGATGGGAGAAGAGGAGAGATGGGAGTAGAGGAGAGAGATGGGAGAAGAGGAGAGATGGGAGTAGAGGAGAGAGATGGGAGAAGAGGAGAGATGGGAGTAGAGGAGAGAGATGGGAGAAGAAAGGAGGAGAGAGAGACGGTTGCAGGGAGAGCAAAGGAACCCTGAAGAGCTCTTCTCTCCAAGCTGCCTGTTTCAATCAATCACCAGACCTCAAGTCAATTGGCTGCCCCCCCCCCCAAACCTACCCCCCCTCAGGGCCGCCAATCCAATGTGCTGGTGGCCAAGTTAAGGGCCTGGGTCATGGCGAGGGGAGGGGCTGAGCGTGAGTAATGCAAAGTTAACCAGAGGGGCACTAACAGAGTTAAAAACGGCGTGGAGAGATGAAATAGGCTGTGGTGTGAGTGGGGACTGAGGCTCTTGGATGGTGCTGTGTGACAGAGACCCAGCGACACAAAGAGTATGAAGCAGATACCCAGGGACAAATATGACTGGGAGCCATAGACGGACATCTCCTGTCTCATCGCCAGTGACATTACAGACGTCAAGGGCTAACAGAGCATCTCAA
Organism: Esox niger; assembly: GCA_016801105.1. NCBI lineage: Eukaryota > Metazoa > Chordata > Actinopteri > Esociformes > Esocidae > Esox > Esox niger. The sequence continues at coordinate 9,369 of JACXGJ010017746.1, forward strand.
GGCTGTCTCTCTCCGTGTTTTGACGATTTGGTTAACTGTCACCTGCTAGTCAGGGAAAACACACTGAGAACACATTATTCTCTTCAAGTATGGTCAGTTTACATAATAATTGCTTTGCAGAAAAAAACCACTGCAACACAAGCAGAAACAATTTCAGCGATTCCACTAGCGCACATCAAAAACAGGCACACTTGTCCCCAAGCTAAACTTTCTGCCATGTTTCACATGTGGTTAAAGACACACGGTTTTCAGGTCTTGGCTCATTTCACAGCCTATTCCACAACAGCGGGCAAAGAAAATAAAAGGCATGTAATCTCCTGAAATGGTTGGACCGGCTGTTACGTCGTACACACGGTACTACCAGATTACTGTCAAACGTATGTTAGCAGCGCACAAAGAACGCCGTTTGCACGCGCACAATGGGCAGCAGACTCCAGGAACGAGTGACCACTGAACAGCAGCTCAGAGATTCTGAGGGGAAATCTCCGGCACACAGAACACTCAACGGGACAAACTTGAGATTCTAGACAGAGACGGATTCGTAGCCTTTCCTTTTCGAGGACAGGCCCGGACGTTGCATTCGGACACAAACGGATGACTTTGGATCATACTGGTGTTCATCCCCAAGTGCATATAACACAGATCGATGATAATCGCATACAGGTTTGAATGGGCAGCTAATAAAATGAAGCCATTTTGGTAGAGTGGGTGTCTGGTCCCGGTTGCATTAAATATCGTAAGTTAATTTTCTTAAGATGTTATATGTTACCGCCCCCTGGGCCTTCCGTATTGGCAGGACAGAAGGCCTTTATGTCCCTATGTTTTTCAGGGACTTTGACGTCTCCCTAAGGCTCTCTTGATAATGCCTGGAAATCAATTTAAATAGGCTCCCAGTCTCACAGCAATTATTCTATTCTTACATGGAGAGTATTGGCTGAAACGCCAGGCCGACAGCCTCTTCAGATACACACAGAGACTGATTAAGACGGACAATTAAGAACGGGAGAGATAGCTATTTTTACCACTGAGCTACAGCGCCTACCTCCACACTTTGCTATCATCTTCTCCCAATTATATGGGTAGAAGGAAAAAGGGGGCGTGAAAAGAGACAAAGGGAGATTGTGTGAACAGGGAGTGACAGAAAGAGAGAAGGGAGAAGACAGAAAGGAGGAAAGGAGAGTGAGAAGAATATTGTGGATTTCTTATGATAAGGTTTCTGTACTGCAGTTTCTATCCTTCTGTGTGTCTTTATCTATGTCCCTACCTCTTCTCTCACTCCTCTGTGTCTCTCCTGTCTCTGTCTCGTTTCCTCTCGCTGTCTCTTTCTCTCTCTCTGTCCCACTCTGTCTCTTTCCCTTTCTCTCTCTCTGTCCCACTCTGTCTCTTTCCCTTTCTCTCTCTCTGTCCCACTCTGTCTCTTTCCCTTTCTCTCTCTCAGTCCCACTCTGTCTCTCTCTCCCTCTCTCCCTCTCTCCCTCTCTCCCTCTCTCCCTCTCTC
>JACXGJ010017747.1:0-10864 GCA_016801105.1 Esox niger
ATATAAGTATGTAGGTTGGTTACTTTATTTTTGTTTACTTCAGGTGTCTCCTGCTTGGTTTGTTTGAGTTCCTACTGAATTCACCCAGATGAAGAACTGTAATTATATGGGTGAGCTGCAATGGTCAGATACATTTTGAATTCAAATGGTCACAAACCTTGGTCAGGCCAGACTTTACAAACATGTCTCTTTCTAAGGTTACAAAGGCAGGGAGTCGTTTAATAAACTGAAAACACATCCGACAAGTTCATCCAAAATAAACATATTCATCAGCAACAGTCACTAACAAACGGCAATCAGTCCTGCTGGTGCCGGCCCTCCGGTTCCCGTCTTACCGTCCTCCCTGGTGGTGGTGGTGATGGTGGTGATGGGGAACATGGTGCGATGGAGGCGGCTGCGGTGGCGGCGGCGGCGGCGGAGGTGGAGGTGGCTGATGCTGGAACAGTTGCTGAAGCTGTCGCAGGTGATGGTGAAACTGTTGCTGTTGTTGTTGCTGCTGGTGATGCTGCTGCTGGTGATGTGGGTTAAACATCCTGGTGTTGGGTTACTGTCGGTGCTGGGGTGATAAGCCACGTGCCCTAGGTTACCGACGGTGCCGGGGTGATGGGCCACGTGTCCTAGGTAACTGTTGGTGATCGGCGATAGGCTACGTGATGACGACACCTTCTCAGCTCAGGATCTTGATCAAAGGAAAACAAAGAGTTTAATAATCTGATCCATAATTAACCTGTAATCCAGCTATCTTAAGATCTCAGCTCCAACATGTGCTTGTGCCGAGGTGTGATGCCTGAAGTCTGGATGGAGCTTTTTTAGTCCTTGCTTTAATTTAAAAACAGAACTGACATGCTGAACTAAAATACATACATGTTTTAAACAAATAAATACAAATACTACCTTTTTTATTAATCTTTTAATAATTGTATTGCCCTCTTAAATGTGATGTGATTATTTGTATTTTTTGGTTCTTTTTGATGTGCGGTTTGCTTTTTATGCTTTGTCTTTTATTTTGAATGTAATTTTAGTATGAAGTTAGATTTTCTATTAATGTAAAGCACTTTGAATTGACCTGTGTACAAAATTCAGCAACCGTGAAATTTGGAAAAGGTTGGTGGTAGTATTTGACAGAAGTGTATTACAAAAGTACTGATTTCAGCAAAGAGCAAATGTCACAACTTTATACAGGAAATACATAGGTACAAACGTAACTGTTTTTTTTTTTTTTTAAATGTTTAAAGTATAGACTGAAAAACGTAATACAGTCCATCTTCCATCCTGATTATAAGCATCACAACTCAACCACAAAGCATGTAGGACCATTTGCATCTCTGGAAATCCAATGAGAATGTATGGTATCACTGGTCAAGGATAAAACAGCGGCTGAGCTACATACAGCATAGCTCACCACAAACTAATTCTAACAGGATACTAAAAAGGGGTGGACATCTGTACATAAATTATACGCAGTTACACAAACTCATCAGGTCAACAATTAATACATTTTGGAATTTGACCAAAAGACATAGGGCTACTGGGAAAATCTAAAGCTGGCGTAACTACGCAACTAGTAGGGAGCATTCCTATAGAGTTGGCTAATTCAGGGCTGGAACATAATTGTGAAACGGCTGGTGGCCCCTGAGAGAGGTTAAACCATTGCTATATGGCACTGATTCCTTATCTTTTTTGGTAACTGTACCACATATTGAAGTTTTACTTTCACTGAGTACCCATGAAGAACCCCCTGATATGCATTCACCAGCAAGTCCACAGACTCCTGAGAATTCACAAGTATCCCAGGTTTGGAACCACTTCTTTACAGCAACAAACTGGGGAGCAATCTAGGTTATCTGCCCTTGTGAGGGACAGAAAAAATATTTTCACTTTGCTGGCTAAGGGATTTGATTTAGCAAGCTTTCAGTAAATTGTCAGATGTTCAAATTATTTATATTAATATGATGCACAAAAGATACTATGGAATGTACATTGATTATCATGAAAAAGCTATTTTAAGAAGAAAAAAAAAGAGTAGCTGACTTGAGAAAACAAATGACACAGAAGAAGGACAATTGTTTATCTCTAAGTGCTAGGCCACCTGAGCCTATTGCATTGGAAGCTAACAGGCAAACAAAGCAACTTTTCTCCTAAACACACTGCATAGACTGCTAGGTAGGCTACTGTTGTTTGACATTAAACAAGTTTAAACCTGGTTCTGTTCTAGGGCATAACAGCTCAATCCCAGTACATTTTTAAGAAAAGTTTCAGCAGCTATCACTTTGGTTACACAAGTTCCACTTGCACCATGTGGGAACAGACAGACTGCCTTTGGCGGGAGTGCAATTGTTTTTGCATGAGCCTACTCTAGCTGAAAACTGTTGTAGTCCAGACTTACAGAGTAATGTAGCTAGCTACATATTTATTTCTATGTCAGTGCTTTGTAATTCTTATATAACTAATACCGCTCTGGGATAATTATTAATTCTGCCTGAGTTGGCAATTCTTATGCAATTCAAAGCGCTCTATGATACTTATGATTACCTGCTGAGTTCCAGATAAACCACACTTATCAATTTCAACAGCCTGGTAGAAACTTATAACACCCTACGTTTGTTTGAATGTCAATATGTAGCCCATTCATTGTAAGTGTTAACAATGTATTATTCATTTTTAAAATACAAAAATAAAACAAGAAACCAGGCAAGCCTAGTTCAGCTGGCCCGCAATAGAACATGTTGCCCTCTTGAGACCGGGTCGCCCACTTGGAAGGCTATGTCGTTAACCACTACACCACAGTTGCTGCACATTTGACCGGTGTCAGTACAGCCTCGTGTCTACCCTGAACAATTCGTCTTTTGCCACTGGCCGTTTTAACAGCTCATTAGCCAGTAATAGGCATACTGGTATCTACTAACTTCCTAGGAATAATCATAAGAATTGAGCAGTTGCTAAAGACTGAAGATTAACTTTCCCATGCCAGAAATAGTTGCAATATAACCTTTTATGTTATAGTAAGCCTTAACTAAAACTGTAACTACTGTATGTTGAAGCCAGCAAATGTGTTCGTCTATCCTGACCCAAAACGCATGCATTGATAAATACTTCAACAATCCACCAGAAACAGTTGCAATATAACTGTAAACAGTTTAATTTCAGACTTACTACAATGTAGATACTGAAGGGTTTTAGCCAGCAAAGTTTTCATCTATATGGAATAATTCATAATGCGAACATCGCTTAGCCTGTGAGGACATACAAACGCGGGACCTATAGTTTACAAGACCGCTTCTCTAAACACTATGCTATTTAACAAGGGGGACTCAGTAAGTCAGTCTCTCAGAAAGAGACATCTGCTCTTTTGGCCGCCTCTGCTTACAAGGTCCAGCAAAAATTATAAATGTGTATTTGTGCTTATGAGCTAAGTTAATAAATTAGACTGCACTGTTTTATTTGGTACAAATTAGTTGACAGATTTGAGGGTTTGTTAGCTAGCAGTAGGCGGTGCCAGCAGTAGGCTAATTATACAGCCTGACGCAGAGTGCTGTGTGTGCATCCTCCAAAAGTCAGTTTGAATGTAGCAATAGCTAATGAGGCCGACCGCAGGAATTGAGGGTGCAACATAATTTTTTAACAAATTATAATAAGTGTAATAACCTTCCAATAATGTGCGTGAAAAATGCATATCTCCACACACCCCCACCTAAGGTCTGGGAACCACTGAGCTAAAGTGATAATGGAGTACATTTTTGCTAGTTATTGCTGTTTACTCTGAATAGTTTATATTTTTACACACACACACACACACACACACACACACAAACAAGTTTGTACAGCTAACCTCATGGGGACCAGAAAATAGAAATTGCTCCCTTGCCCAAATCTTAACCTTAACCCTAACCCTAACCTTAACCCTTACCCTAACCCTAATCTTAAACCTAACCCTAATCTTAAACTAACCCTAATCAATCTCTAGCCCTAACCTTAACCTCAATAAAGTAACATTTATGCCTGAACTTAACCTAGGTTTAATGCCTAACCTTAACCAACAATGCCTGGGCCTTAAAGAAATGCAAATTCTAACTCTAAAATGAACACACACGACGCCGGGTCTACAGATAGACACCTATTTTGTTAGCTGAGAAGCTAACATGCTAGCGTGTAATTTTTTTGTTTTGTTTTCCTAGCATGTTGTGCAGTAGCAACACCTTACTGCCAAAGGTTTCTCACCAGCTAACTAGTTCACGTTAAAGACTGTAGTGAAATCAGCAATTGCAAAGCTGCACATTCCACCCTATGGCTAACATCATAACTAGCAAGCTGTCATCTTGAAGTTATTCTGAATTAACTTTTGCTTAGCTTAGCAGGCTAGTTACAAAGAAAAACAGCTTAGCATTAGCTATCTATCTAGCTAGCTAAAGCGTTACCAGCTAGTTAGTTAGCTATTGCTAGCTATTTTGGCATTATTTGAGTTGCCATTTTGTAACATGTAACGTTAGCTCATCGGAATAAGCAATGCTAGGTAGCTACGTTTCAAATACAAGTTGGTGTTGTTTTACCAGGCGACCTATTTTTTATCAGAAAATTATTTTAGAAGTACCGGGTTTTGACGGTCCGTCTGCAGCCTGTTGAAAGTTAGCAGCGATTGTTCCAATCCGTTGAGGTTGAGTCTGCCAGAGACTGCGCACCTGCTACCGTTTTTTTAGAGCATACGCCTTTACTCTATGTATAAGCGTATGTCGCCCTCTTTCTCCTGGGAGGCTGAGCACAATATAATAACAAATTCAGCACCATGGACAGATCATTACTTACCAGGCTGCCCTGTAAACTGTATAACCTACCATCCTTTAATAAAACTATGCTGGATTTACTAAAATGGAGTTGGTCAGTCCATGGCTTGAGCAGAGGTTGTGGGTGGCGGTGAACCCGTTGTGATATATTGCTCGTTTGTTTGTTGCTGCTACTTGCAGATTATATGAAAAGTGTGTTATATTGGCTACACAAATTAATGTAAATATTATTGCAATAATAATAATAGTAATAATAATAATGTATATTAGTAGTAGTATTGTTATTATTAGTGTTATTATTATTATATTAGTGCATTATTATTGTATTAGTATTGTTATTAGTAGGGCTAGTAGTAGTAGTGGTGGTACAGAAACCAACAACCAAACGGCATTGCCACACAAACACAGTTCATCAAAATAAAGAAGCATAAGAATTCCGGTTGAATCGTCAGAGTAGATCATCATTAGCCTGAGTACCAGTGTGCTGTTCTACATGTTTTTCGTCTATTGTGTCTATGTGGCATGGACTGAAATGTTAGCAAAAGATTGCTACTCAGACTCATGCCAAATATGATCTTGGCTATACACAAATACACTGTTACATTCCCATTGTTTTTCTTTTTCTTACATCATAGCCTGAGCGACAAGAGAGCGATATTGCTTATAGTAAATTCTGAGATAGATCGCCGCTGAGTGGTGGATGCGCGTCAGTGCCGGGATCTGTCAGTGTATTCTGAGAAAAGATCATCCTTCCGTGCTGCGTGGTGGGGAGCTGAGCATATAGCTTTAGAATAGAGGGAGGATAGAGAGGCGTTCTGTGTTCGGAACACAGGAGAGTAAGCGTTATAAATGACGCTGCAAGCTAATAATACGAATTTGAAACGTTAAACACGCTCAAAACGGAAGTGTGACAAGGGGAGACAAGCGCCCGGTTCCGACAGAAACGATTTCCTCGATTGATTATTTTCTAAAAAGGAGCGCCCGATTCCCTTGCAATCATGGGGAACCGGGGGATGGAAGACCTTATTCCCCTGGTGAATAAAATGCAAGATGCCTTCTCGGCCATCGGACAAAATTCCCAGTTGGACCTGCCTCAAATCGCTGTGGTCGGTGGGCAGAGTGCAGGGAAAAGCTCGGTGTTGGAGAACTTCGTTGGGAAGTAAGTGTGTTTTGCACGCAAATGTTATAAAACCCTTGAAGGCTGAGCTACATAGGCCTACCCACCCCCATCAACCGATCCATTTATTTAAATCCATGCAGCCATTGATATTAAATGATAACTTTAGAATGGTATGTGCAACGAATATGAGCTACTAGCTTAAATACCCAATTCCCCCTCTTCAAGGTAATCAATCTTACAGATATTTGATATTCTCTGTAAAATGGCTTTAATGCATCAAATACCTTTTTGTATGAAATTGCTGCAGTTTGCATTAAATAATAAACCATAATGGTTTGGTAATTGTTTATTGATTGTATTAGTTTCTGTTCTTTCTATTATAAGAGAATAATATATATTCATAAAAAAATATAATTGGTCCATTATGTATAACAGTCATACAATAAATCTAATAAATAACAGGCATTAGAAGCCACACGCGACCGTACGAGATCTCCAAATGTAAAGCTTAATGTGTGGTTGTTTCAAATATGGGGTTGCCATTTTGTTCATAAAATCCAAACACTGATACCACAGAGAACTGATATTATGTGTATCTGACCTTCATGACCTACCGTCATTTGCGCTGTAGAATAAACAGCTATCGGGAGATAAGAATAGGTTACTGTACTTAACGTTTTTTAAAAGCCCAGCCGGCTTAATTAGGGCACTGTCTCAACGTTGACGACGAGTTCACCGCATCTCCTTACCGAGTCATTCGCTGCAGTATGACCTTCCTCAAATACAGAGAGGACTGGAAGAGAGTCGCTTTCAGCCGTTCGACTCCACATCCGTTTGTGCTTAGCTATGCTGCAGTACTCGCCCAGTGCAGGTGACTGACTGGTTGACTGCTTGTCAAGCCTTGTAAAATAGGCAATATATATTCCAATTGGATTTCTTTCTATAAATAAAACGTTGTTGAAACGATCTTCACATTGAAACTGTAGGGGAAACTGCTCTAAATCTTCAAGGAAAAATGTCAAAGAGTATTTTAAATTATTCTACATTTTAATTGTTCCTCAGTGAACCATTTGAAGAACCTGCCCCTTCAGCATTCAACTCCAGGAGGTTTTTCAGCTGGGTATTTTAGAAACCATCAATTTTTTCAAAATATTCTTTAAAATGTAAGGGTGTTCCCCCATCATTTTGAACCACACAGTTTATAAGATCCTCCAGTATACATTTTTCAAACAAAACCACCTAAACATTGCTTTGTATTGTTTATAAATATGTATGTCCTGGAATATTTGTCAGCAGTTATATACTTTCCCAGCAACGCACAATTAACCTCCAAACAAGTCAGATTCATAATAGGCTACAGCAAATATATTCCTGATCCTTGGCATTGCACATAAATTCCACGGGACTAGACAAGTCATTCGTGGTGCCAATTGTTTAAATATTCCCTTTATATGGATTCAGAGACAACATTACTAGGCCATTTCCTTGGTCATTCCTACTATAACAGCATATACATTAAACAGTTTGGATAAACATAAAACATGTCACTGCAGATTGCAATGCATAAACAATTCAATGTATTTTATTTGTAGTTGAATCCACAACCACTACCACAGTATGTCTTCCATCAGTATGGAAAGGGCGTGAAAATGTACCCACAATGTGAAAGAATATTATTTTACTCAGTAATGTTAATTGTTGTTTGGAAGCCATTGGTTGATTTCTGTTTGCGAAAAAAAGGTATACAACATGTTTTTAATGGTTTGTTAACACAGTGCAATATGAAGTATTGATCAGCCAGCCAGTGTATTACCTGATACCATTGTCTGCATTTTATATGTTGGACTGATTGAAACCAGGTCCACTGTTAACAGTTCTGTTTAGACACCCTTTGGGGAAGTCATATGTGTTGTGATAAAACACCAGAACCATCTAACAATTGCCTTACATCATTATACATACTGCACCCATTAATAGGGCTCTACAGAATCAAGTTAACTAGGATGATTATTTTCCATTATTTTCACTTTGTAGTTATCATTTAACATCCCTCAAGTCAGCTTATCGTGTTCCCAAGAATTGCTTCGTCATTGTTATCCAATATAATTTCCCATAGCATCTTACCATATGAATCGCATAATGCAGGCAATTAGTCTTGTGGTAAGAGGACCTAAACAATAAACAATGTGTTGTTGGATCGATCCCAAGAGTCAGCAAGGCAGTAAACCATAATGGATCCTGGATTGTTGCTGAAAATCACATGTTCTCAGTCAACTTACTAGGTAAAATATTGGTAAAAAATGTATCAACTGCATAGATTTACAAAGGACTTCGACAGATCCTTTAATTTGTGACTTTGCGGGCGTCATGTAGGACTGTGGGCGACAATGTTAAGTCAAGGAACTCTGAAAAAGGACATGCATTGTCTTCCTGATGATATTCTAAGTGCCTATTCAGATGCTCACTGCAGTTGCAGCAGAATGAATGCCTGCTGACTAGCAGAGTATCCCCTCAATGCATTCTGCTCTCCCTGAGCAGCTGCACTGACGTCACCTGGGTCTTCCTGATCACATGCCAACGACGCACCCTCTACCTTCTGTTTTCTGTTGTCCACACACACAAACGCACATGCACACGCCCACACACAATAGATGTGTTGTGTATACACAAGCTCTCTCACTGAGATCCCACTGTACCTCTCACACAATAATGGATCATTTCTACTGGGATCGTACTCTAATCTGTTGGCCTTCATTTGGCCACTTTCTGCTTTGCTTCATTCCATTTAATGGAAACTATTGATGTGTAGTAGTCTGGTGGTTTGTTGTGTGGATGTAGACAGAGATGCTGACAGAGGACCTTTCTGTTTGCACTCGGGTTTCCTGAACAGCTAGGAAATTGACGGCGAAGGTCATATCAGTCCCTGAGTAGTGACATCACTGGCTTTACAGGAATTTGTTGAAACACTGAGAGATCAGAGCAGAGAGAGAAAAACCACTGAGGCTATTAAAAGTGTTTTAATTGGTGTTTCGATAAGTTGTTTTTTCTTTTTGAGTTGATTATTCAATTCGTAAATCCAATTTTGACTGGTGGAATGAAAGCTTCTTCCCTAATGGACATGAAACCAGCTGCAAAACGATTGTTGATCGGAAGTTTAAATGTTAAATAAATTTACAATTTTGAAACAGATGTTTGTCAAATAATTGTGTATGGAATCTTTATCCAAGACAGTTTGTTGAGTAAATCCACTATGCCATTGAAGCTTGTGGCTTTAAAATGGTAGGTTTGATCAACCTCTAGGCTGGATTGCAGTGTTGTGTAATTACTATTGGAATTCAGCGAACCCAACCATAATGATTATGGTGGAAATCCAACCATAATCATAAACTGCCTTGAGAATGACTGCTGGGCTGGACAAGATAGGTTTGGAGTGGTTTTGAGACAACATATATTTCAAATTTTACTCAACTAACCTGTTCCAATTTGGAATACGTCAAGCAAAGTTTGAGTAAACAAACAAATAAATGTATTTTTAAAATGGAGTTGTCACCACATTAAAACAGGAGCTCAGTATACTGGAACAGGGTGACCTTATAAAATGAGGGTCAGCATTGAATGAATTGCATAAAATAAATAATAATGTATGAAAAGGTACAGCAGGAACGTGGGCCAGTCCTAGGTGCTTCACCTAACTCGGTTTCTGTCATAAGGAATGCTACACTAATTACACTATGTACTACGCAGAGACTTATAACAGCTGCTTATGCTGACTTTACAACAACAAAATGTTGATAACCCCCATTCTGAGATTTAAGTTCCATTTTGACCAATGGTAGAGTCATATTTTTCAATTTCCTTTTTAGATTTGATTTGTCAATGTATTTCATTGATGTGATGGACTGGAAGCAGATGTTAATTTACACTATTCATCAGTTACAGTTACCATTCTCTGTATAGCACTATGGAATGAGCAACAGACATTCCTCGCACAATCAATACAACAGAAACAATTGCCTTTGTTATAGCTCACAAGTTTAGATATTTGGTCTACTTCTCTCACAATGACTTAAAAACTACTTAACATTCTTACATTTTACTCAAAACAACTTCCAGTTAGTTAGTTCATCTATCAATTGCTAGTTAAGACAACCACTCAACTCCCTCTCTGTGTCCTCTATCTCACTCTCTCTTACATATCTCTTTCTCTCTGGCCTCCATCTTTCTTTTCTGCACTGAATTCGCCCCTGACATTTGCATTGAATTTGCACTGACATTTGTATGTATCTTCCAGTAATAAATTAACGAAAAGGGATTACATAGAAGATGTAGTATGTATATATATAAGTATATATACTGTACATCTGTAGAAGCCTCTATGCCCCGCCCCCTCTCTGTAACATCTCTTATGTCATCTGAGTCCTCTATGTAACATCCATGTTCTGTGTCACCCTAAGCTTGGTCTCTTTATATTGGACCACCATTGCAGATCTGTGCTGATCAGCCATAAACAGGACATTTTCCACCCTTTTGACTCTCAGTGGCACAACCCAGGTGTCATATATTGACATTTGCTTTGACCCTTGTGCTGCAGTTAGGGAACTGCATTGCAGTAGAGATGTGATACCCTATAATGGGATGCAATTTGCTTGTGACACAAAATGGCCGCTCTGTAAATTTTCTGGTAGCCGTGCCCCGTATCTGTCCGTCATCCATCCATCATGTCCTGCTAGGCTCTAATTGTTAGACTTGATTGTTTACAGCCATTGGATGATTTCAGGGGAGAAGGTGAAAGGTATCATATGTTTTATCTCTTGATCTCTCCATCCATCTCCTCCCATGTGTTTAATTAACGGAACACCACCAGGGTCCTCTCAAAGCTCCAACTCTCAAATCCCCAGACCCTGTCACAGAGACTACCATCCTCGGGACACACACTAACCCCCAGACCCTGTCACAGAGACTACCA
>JACXGJ010017748.1:0-10864 GCA_016801105.1 Esox niger
TCCTTATGTAGTGATGTGGTACGGGGGAGGTCTTGGTGGTCCATCTCCTTATGTAGTGATGTGGTACAGGGGAGGTCTTGGTGGCCCATCTCCTTATGTAGTGATGTGGTACGGGGGAGGTCTTGGTGGTCCATCTCCTTATGTAGTGATGTGGTACGGGGGAGGTCTTGGTGGCCCATCTCCTTATGTAGTGATGTGATACAGGGGACATCTTGGTGGCCCAGGTCAAACTAACTGAGCCTGGGCTGTTGTTTTGCGTTGTAGGAAAACAACAGCCCAGTATTAGTTTCTCCCACTCACGAGACAAGAACTTTGTTTTGACACCGTATGTCTAAAGTTTATTTACTGCTGGCTTAGATCCTGATAGTTTTGGGCAGGGCTGATAAAAATTAACCAGGTTAGCAGCATTGAGATAAAAAATCTCTTCTCCAAGAGGGACCTGGTCAAAAATAGCGACTAATAAACAGTGACAGGTGTTGTAGTGGGTGTAGTTTATGTTGCTGAGCTCTCATCAGGCACTTAGATGGACAGGGACCAGGGGATGCTGGCTTGTGTTTGCATCTTGAAAGCTTGGACTGTGGCTCTGGCAACATCAGAGGACAGTTCTTTAGAGCAGTCCCTCATCGTTTCAGTGTCAAGAGGCATCCTTGACAATGTATCAGCATCAATATTGCCGATACAATACTTGGATGGCACTTGGATGTTACTTGATAGTAAAGTGAGAATCAGTGAGTTTGCCTGCTCATCTGGACCCTGATGCATTTAACTTCCCTCTAGACAAAGCGTCCTTTAGTGGATCATTGTCATTCTAAACTGAACATGTTGGGGTGTAATACAAGTAATCTCTAAATCTTTTGGTGGTGGCCCGATATAATGCTAGGAATTAGAGCTGTCCAGAGTGGAGATGCTAGTTTTTAGACTGTAGTTAGGGTACGAGATCCATAACCAATCACTCACAGTTTTCCGTTTTGTTTTTAAAACATAACTGCGCCAAGGTCTTGGTTAGAGATGTCAGTGCACGGCTGTATCTACTATATAACTATTTGGGGAACACATACCCTCAATATTCAGATATGCTCAAAATGCACCCCCCCCAAAGAAAATATTTAGATATATAAATGATAAATTATAATTTGTTGTCTTATGACAAACAAAAGCAGAGTGGAGTGGCGAGAATCTCAGCTCCTCTCAGCTCCTCTCTCACGGAGCTGATCACCCCTCCACTCCCCTGCTCAAAGCCACACCGGGCCGGTCCGCTCAGTATCGCTCAGCGCTCAACACAGTTTGTATCACTCTTCACTCAAATCCAGGCTGGGAAAAGACGTGGAGTTTTCTTTCCAAAATAAATTATAATGAATAACATCTGTGTCCGGTTTCTGTCTCGGGGATGATAGGTCATTTTTGACTTCATCTTTAGCTTCTCCTGTTATGCGTTGCTGCTTGCTGAAGTATGAACAGGCTGAACAGGCGAGCTCTTTGGGTTCAGGCTTGGGATTCAGGTCAGTGGCGGGTGGGGTGTTGGTCTTGGGTGACCCACTGGGGGCGTTCATTTCCTCTGTTCCCTTTACGAGGTCAAGGATCTCCCTGAGTTGGTTGCATACAGACTCATCTGGGATAATCCATTCTGTCTTGAAACGTGGGATCTAACACTGATGCTAAAATAAGATGTTTATCAGTATAATATATTCCATAGCAAATGGACACGTTGTTTGCCAATGTTTCTGCAAATGTATGTTTGGAAGTGCACTGTGAGTGTCATCAGTGAGCAGGGATTTGATTTCTGTGACAGCAGGGAGGATCATCCCCAGGTTCCCCAGCTGCTTCTGCATTTTGTCTGAGAGATCTGCCAGTGAAGTCTGCACACTGACGAGGTGATTCAGCTGCTGTACTTGATTCAGTACACTGACGAGGTGCGTCAGCGGCCATACTTGATTCAGGGGGATGTTAGCAACATGAGACTGGAGTTCGTTTTGCCATAATGGGTCTTCTTGGAACAACCGGATGACAGACTGAATCATCCGCAGCTGGACTGAATCATCCGCAGCTGGCTGCTCCATCGAGTGGTGCAGGCATTTGTGGGACAGACACCTAATTGGTCGGTTTCCTCTGTGTTCCGGGTGCTCTTCCACACACCTTTCACCAGATTTTCACTAACAGCCTATTCATGTTGTTGTGCTCGTTAACGGCGCCTTTGATCGCCAGCTGAAGCATGTGATTTGGGCATCTCAGATGTACATTTAACCCAGTAAAGTACTGATTTATCATAGTTTCTACATTAGTGGTTTTCACTTCCACATGGACTTGAGAGGACGCGGGTGGTCCTTCATCCTCCTCTCCATGTTCTGCCCTGCTGCTGGCATCCGTGGTCACTTCACCCTGCGCCTCCTGTTCACTGCCAGGGAGGAGGTTAAACGCCTTGATCATGCTGTTGGCACTGTCAGTGACAACCCGAATCACATGTCGTTGCACGTTTCAATATTTCAGTACACTTAATTACTTTTGGTAAATATCTGCAGTATGGTGCCCCTGAATGTGTCCACAGCCCAACAAACCCGTGTCCCCGGAACGTCCCATCATTGAAACTGGCCACGATGCCAGGGAAGCTGTGCCCTCTTCACCTGGTCCAAATGTCCACTAACAGAACGAGCCCATCACCATTTTGCGGTCTTGCAGTTTGTCTTCCATCTCTTCCAGGACATGTGGCAGGAGTGTGTCTGGTACGGTGTTGTAGCATGGGGGGGTGTAGCCTGGTTGAGCAGCGCTGGCCAAGTACTGCAACCCTTCAGGTTCTCTGTTACTCAGCGGATCATAGTCCATGTAAATCATCAGCTCTCTTTCTCTTGTTGTTTTGGTTGGGCTTTTGCGTGTAGTGAAGAAACGTTTGATTTGCTCAACCCTCTTCTCATGTTGCTGCTCCTCTACCTCTATAAAATACAAATTAATGGATCACGCAAATAAAATTAAACAAACCATATATTAGGCCTACTGTGAATAATAAAAATAATTTGCTTGAATATTTGGCTATATTTACTTTACACCTTTGTTACTATTTACCGTATTCAACTTGCTAAACTTTTGCTTTCTTCCCAGCGTGTTCACGTAGCACACATTCATGTTTTCGAGAGATGTCTTTTAAATTCCAAAAGGAATATTTACTAACTGAAACAATGTCACCACATTCTTTTTCTTGTACCACATTATCATTGTTAGTTTGTTTTATATTAATAGTACACCTGTATGACTTGTCATTTTCCTTTTTGAAGTACTTGGTGAACATGAGCATGCTTCAGACTCGTGGCATGAGCAGAGTGAAATTGGAGCGGGATGTAGGGTGACGCTCCGTGCTTTAAAAATGCCGCTTCGTGCTCTGTCCAAAATCCGCCTGCTCGCGCTCCCCGATTTCTCCCCGATCGCTTCACTCCGCTCAAATGCTCTGCTGGGGACTATGCTTAAAATGTTTGGTTTTCACTTCAGTTATATTTGGGCTTATAAACAATATGTAATGTAAATGGATCATCATGAATTTGGCATCAAATTGTTCTGAAGAACCTCAGCTAATATAAGCATGCATGTCAATGTTCCAAAAAGGTAGTGTTTGAGGGAAAAATGCACCATAAAATAAATATTTCATAAGCGAAATCCGTTTTTTTATATATATATAGAATGTGATATGGAACTCTGCCATGCAAGCCATTTTTATCGAGTCTCTTATGGTGGGTCATGAACACTGACCTTAACTGAGGCAAGTGAGGCCTGCATCTCTTTTGATGTTGTTGTGGGGTCTTTTGTGACCTCTTGGATGAGTCGTCGCTGCGCTCTTTGGGTCATTTTGGTCGGCCGTACACTCCTGGGAAGGTGTGTACGACTGTTCCATGTTTTTGCCATTTGTGAAGAATGGCTCTCACTGAGGTTCACTGGATTCCCAAAGCTTTAGAAATGGTTTCATCACCTTTGTTCCTGAATTTCTTTGTATCTCGGCATGATGTCTAGCTTTTGATGTTGATTTGGTCTACTTCACTTTGCCAGGGAGCAAACACATTTTCACACCACTGTAAACATACAAAAGCGAGCCCTAAAATATCGAATTAGGGATGTGATTTCATTTGCTTCTTTAAACTATTTTTAACCTGTTGTTCCTGGAACTCTTTAAAAAGATCTGGGAAAACAACACTTTTTTTCTTTTGTTTCAAATCCCTTATGAAAAGTTACATTCCCTCTTGTACAGCGGAGCATCTGTTGCCTTGGCACTCACCATACTTTTACTGATGGTGCTTGTTGGTAAATACAATGTCAATGTTTATTGTTCCATACGTCTTTGTTCATAAGATAATAATACTTGCACCAACTGTGTGTCAGCATTCAAGGCAGGCGGAGACAAAGCAGGATGCAGAGACGACGGTTGCTGATTTATATATTTTAATAGCAGGAGCTGACTTGCGCTCATCAATAGTGAGCCAATAACACGCAAAGACAGAGGGAACAGAGGAAACATATATACTGGAGGGGTAATGACTGGATGATGATCAGGTGCACTAAACAAGACAACAAGTGTGATGGATTGATGATGGGTGGTGGTGTCAGAAGGCCGTTGACATCGAGCGCTGGGGCCCGCCTCCTGCAGGGGGAGGATGAGCAGCAGATGACGTAGTTGATGCTCCGCATCCGTGGTCCACCGTAACCGAGTTGCCCCACCCCTCAGGAGGGAGGTGATCGGAGCCACGACCTGGCTAAAGCCCTGAATAAACCTCCTGTAATAGTTGGCGAAGCCTAAAAATCGATGCACTCCCTTTACCGTGGTTGGGGTCGGCCAATTACGCACGACGTCGATGTGATGCTCCTCCATAATCACACCTGTGCGAGAGAAACGATAACCTAGAAAGGAAACAGACGACTGGATGAGGTTAGCCATGGTCGCATCTAGGTTGACCAGGATGTTGGTGTGGTCCTGAGTGGTCTCCGCAACACCGGCCTCTTTTGCGTCTCTGTGCTCCATTTTTATCCGTTTTAGGCGTGTTATTCTGTCAGCATTCAAGGCAGGCGGAGACGAAGCAGGATGCAGAGACGATGGTGCTTATTATTATGTTTTAATGGTAGGAGCTGACTTGCGCTCATCAACAGTGAAACAATAACATGCAAAGACAGAGGGAACAGAGGAAACATATATACTGGAGGGGTAATGACTGGATGATGATCAGGTGCGCTAAACAAGACAACAGGTGCGATGGATTGATGATGGGCGGTGGTGTCAGAAGGCCGGTGACATCGAGCGCTGAGGCCCGCCTCCTGCAGGGGGAGGATGAGCAGCAGATGGCGTCGTTGTCACACTGTGGTTGAGAATTTGTAACAAAGGCTCTTCATAAGAATGGAAATCTTTTTTTATTTTACTCTTGGAAGCACAACTGAAACATTTACTGCCAACTTTGAATACAGCAGAACAACTTAATTATTGAAAGACCAGGTCTACTTGTTCAGATACAATTTCAGCCATAATGGATGGCAAAATTTACAAAGACTTGTGTGACATAAAATATTTGAATGAAGATTACTCATTTAGCTTAACTTTTAATTCAGATGGTGTACCATTATTCTCTTCCTCCAATGTGTCTGTTTGGCCTTTGATGTTTTTTGTTAATGAACTCCCCCCTAATATCAAGGAAAAAAACACAATACTTACAGCTCTATGGTTTAGTCAAAAAAAGCCAGACTGCATCACTTTTCTTAGTCCGTTTATCAATAGAATTAAATATTTGTCATCAAATGGATTACAGGGGTCTATGACTAATTTGTTCTTATGGGTATTCAGTCATTTGCAGTGGAAAGATGCCTAGGATTCCCGGTTAAAAAGCAAGCTATGTTTTATCACAAGCAGTGTTTTTCAAAGAAATTCCACAGTGTTGGTGTCACCGCTCCATCTCCCGAGACTCCCCAGACTGGTGTGCCAGGGCTCCTGCGGTCGGCGTCACCGTTTCCTTATTTTGTCATTAGTATAGGGGTATATATGTCTGCTGGTTACGTTGGGTTTTGTGGGTCATTGTTCTTTTGTCACCGTCCCATTATTTGTGTTCCTGCTTCAGATAAATAAAAGATAAGCAAGCCATTCACCTGCGTCTGACTCTCACCTCTCGCCTTGGACGTGACAGTTGGATATAAACGGCAACAATGGAGAGATGACACTCTAGCAAGGATTGCGGATGACAATATTGGTCAAATAGTATCATTTGTAAATGTGTGTTCTTTGGATGTTAATGAACATGCACTGATGCTGAGTCTCTGAGTCTCATTAGAGTACGCATGCAAAAAACAAAAATCATCTTTCTTGTGCTTCATGGTGAAACAAGATATGCAGTGAAACTTATTATGTCTGTGACTTCTGAGTTCTGCAATCTGATTGCAGTGGAACTTTTGGAATTGTCAGGTAAGTTTGTAGTATACAACAAAGGAAATAAGCATGTTATGCTTGCTTCAAACAAACATTACAATTTTTATTGGTGTTAGTAGCTGAGCTGAATTATTGAATGTATTTGGTGTGTAAATATTAGGATTGACCTTAAAAACGTTTAAGGTTTTTAAGATCATAGAACTGGAGTTATGAAAGTAACTATCATTCTACTTCATGATGCTTTGCCCATTGGGGTTTCGCTCCTATTGGTTTAGGGCAAAGCGAGCGAGCCCAAGATGTACTCCCTACCGGTCACCAACCTCACCCAAGAGACACGTGCCTAACAGAACAGCTCAGGCATGGGATATCCCCCACGCCGCTGAGCCACTTCTATCCCCCTCAACCAGCGACATGTACGTTTGTGCACTGCCCAGTCCTCAAACGAACACACACACGGCTCCAACCCATCTGGTACCTCCTCAGTCAGTAAGAACTGAATCGGAGCTTCCAAGGCCAACCCAAAAAACACGCAGAGAGCCTGAATCAGTGCACAAGCAGACGCTCAAGCAAATACAATGTGAGCGTCCAACCAGTAACCCGTCCAGGCAAACCAGAACCTCTGATGGAATCATGTAAATGACCCGTCCCAATCGTTCAACGTACAACATTTACACTCCAACATCAGCCACACTGAGCACAGTGAGTCAACGTACAACACACTCCAACATCAGCCACGCTGAGCCCAGTGAGTCAACGTACAACACACTCCAACATCAGCCACGCTGAGCACAGTGAGTCAACGTACAACACACTCCAGCATCAGCCACACTGAGCACAGTGAGTCAACGTACAACACACTCCAACATCAGCCACGCTGAGCACAGTGAGTCAACGTACAACACACTCCAGCATCAGCCACGCTGAGCACAGTGAGTCAACGTACAACACACTCCAACATCAGCCACACTGAGCACAGTGAGTCAACGTACAACACACTCCAGCATCAGCCACGCTGAGCACAGTGAGTCAACGTACAACACACTCCAGCATCAGCCACACTGAGCACAGTGAGTCAACGTACAACACACTCCAGCATCAGCCACACTGAGCACAGTGAGTCAACGTACAACACACTCCAGCATCAGCCACGCTGAGCACAGTGATACAATGTACCTGCAGCCGTAATATGCAAGTAAAATCGGAACAAACGAGGTTCCTTTCTCTGACGCTGCCCCAGCATGCCACCACAGCATGCCGTGAGGGATGCACCGACAGAGCACACTGTTAGTCCGCCAGGACAAACAAAGAACAAAAGGAATGTATTCTATTGAGTTAGCACAGATGTGCAGCATTATACCACACCCCTTTGACTGTTATAAATACGAGCTGTACATGTAATTTACTTTAGAGACTCCTCAAATGATTATTCGGTAAGCATTTGACGCGTCTCTCTATTTGCAAATAAACTGCTAATTGTGCCAAGAGAATTTTGTCTCTGTCTTACTCCTTTGATTGTCTATCGATGGAATTTCCATCACACGCCCCTGTCCTTCCCGAGGAGGAGGAGGAAGAGGTTAAACAGCTCCATGTCCGTTCGCCTGAACAGGGAAGAGCAGTTCCAGAGGTGGGCGGAGTCGTAGCTGGGCCGGTCACATCCCTCTCTGACCCCGACTCCACAAGGGAGTCCTCCCCGGAGAGGAGAGAAAGGACATCAGAAAGTATGCCAGGTCTCCATCCTCACCTGTGAAGGCAGAATGGCTCAGACGGTGCACACCGTCTCCATACTAGCACCATCATGAGCATGCAGCTCTACTGGCGGACCTGAATTCATGGATATAAGAGCCCTGTTTGGTTTATATTCTTCAAACATACCAGAAATGTATTCAGGACCTAAACCATTCAGAGATTTATATACTAAACTGACCTATTCTGTAACTGACCGGAAGCCAACGCTAAGATTTAAGAACCGGAGTGATGTGCTCTGTCCTCTTGGTCCTGGTTAACATTCTAGTGGCTGCATTCTGAATGAGCTGCAGCTGTTTTACAGTCTTCTTGGAGTCCAGTTAAGAGACATGGATCAGGCTTTTGATTCAGGATTTTTTATGTTATGATAGAATGCTGTTTGGGTGACCGCTTTTAAAATGTCTGTTATATCTGTCACAGGCACAGGTAAGGATCCAAGCGCGGATGGGAAAGGAAGGGGGAGTGGCAGGTGGTGTAGCCGGGGACTGGTTGTGAGATGTCTCACAAACCGAAGGCAGCAGTACAGGCAGGCGGCAGGCAGAATAGTCAGGGACGGGCGGTTGGTCTTTAATCGAGCTGGCGGCAGAGGGACAGGCAGGGAACAGCCAGAGTAGTCGTGGGCAGGCAGATGGTCGAGGATCGAAAGGCAAACAAAGGCACAGGCAGGGATCTGGAAGAGTTGTCGGGAACAGGCGAGGGGTCGATACACGGAAACAGCGATCAGAAGGTTGGAGAATTGCAAGATATGGCATGCGAACATAGACCAATAATCCAGCAGGGAAGGAGTGTCAGGGAGGAGTATTTGTATGTGAGTGATGAGGCGAGTGAGAACAGGTGTGTGAGTGGTGATTGGTGACAGGTGTGTGAGTAGTGATCTGAAGCTCAGGAGCGCGGGCGCCCTCTGCTGTGCGCTCGTGGAGGCGCGGACGTGACAATATCACTGTTATTAACAATCATATTCTGAATATTGAACATAAAACCAAATTATCCCGGTAAAGTAGTCAGATGTTTTGCTCCACAACATTATCAAAACGGTGCAGAAACCCCAGGCACGCAAACGCACATTTGTAATAGTGAACACCCGCACACAAAAATGCTTTACCCGCACGAACGTAACATGATTATTTGGGCCACAAGCAAATTATTTTCAAATCGCTAATCATAGAAATAAACTGTAATCATATACCTGCACTCTTAGCTTAAAGTCAATGTTGTTTGCAGTCAATGATCACCAATGGATACAATTCAATATTCTGAGATGCAAAACAAGCAGAATCATATGGCCTACCTGTATGGACGAAGTTGAGGTGATTGCGTCAAATGCATATTATCATCTTTTGGCAGAGGGCTTTCCAACCCCTTTTCTCCTTAAATATCGTGGTTAATTCTAAATAATGTTTTATCTCGAAGGCAGCCCATGTTACATCTGTCTAACAAATACTTGCCTAATCTTCAAAAACATATCTTGAGTTTTTCGGTGCAACTCTTCTCGGCTGTGTTGTTCGGTGCATTTGTCAAAACCTGAACTATATAATATATAACACTATAACTAATATATAACACGAAGTAGGCCTATCGCCTATAATTGTTCTGAGAAAAATGGATCGTGTATAACTAAATCACCTTGAAATGAGTCGGCTAATATCGGTACACAAGGTTTTTACATAGCAAACTAGCGCTTCATCAGTCACTAAACTGCTTATGGGCGTCCGTTTTTGCGCATGATGATCAGACAAAAGAGGCACTCAGTTGTTATTTTGGTTCAAATAACGATGTTTTTAAAACATTAAATAAAAAATAAAAACAGCCTGTAACTCTGGTATATGTTGTAAATAGCCTACTACACTGTAAACCCTGAATACTGTATTGTCATTAGGTTGCAATTTGTAATTGGGCTGTTTTGTGGTGCTAGCAAACCTTCACTGAAGGAATATCTGGAAGAATTTGTGGCTGAAGTTTTGCAGTTGGAGGGGGGCTTTGTATTACAATAAATTAACTTTAGACTCAAACTGTTTTCCTTGGTTTGTGATGCTCCAGCAAGATCGTGTTATGTTTTTAAACATGTTTTTCTTGTTTACCCAATCACAACAATGAGTTGGATAGATGAACTGGATCTCATCAGCAGTTAGGCAAAGGCTGGGTGGTGCGTTTACAGAGTGTGAGTAGAATGTATCCTATATATGTACATACTAACTAATTTAGGGTAACCACAGATTAGTCAAAGTATCTTTCCCAGGAATGAATTACAATGGTTGGTACATTAAGTAGTTTGTTTGAAACGGTATACTGCTAGTTATGCATTTGAACATGCATAAAGCATCTATCCAGATACAGTGGATCATGAGTTTGTAGAGAGCTGGAGCCAGACGCAGGGTAAACTTAAATAAACATGGTAATTAACCTACCAGAACACAGGTGTGTACAATGAACATACATAGGCATGTCACGAATACACAGCTGCTTGGAAACCAGAGCATGACACCTAAACCGTGACATAACTTCACCACTATTGTCATATCTTCTATTTATGTCCCAACTGCGAATTGGAGGCCAAGAGTGGAGGTCCAACCTACCACTTCAAGTCAAATAGAAGAAAGTTACAGTCCCCGAAGTAGGTTGAATGAGTTTAACACAAAACGATTATCCAGTAGTCCTGTTACACTTTCAATGGTACTCAATCCTGTTGTTGTATTTTATTCTAGCTCCTTGTTTTCAGACCTGTGAGCAAAGTGTCCTGCCAAG
>JACXGJ010017749.1:0-10864 GCA_016801105.1 Esox niger
CACACACACACACACACACACACACACACACACACACACACTGCTGTGCCCCTGAACCCATAGGCCCTACAAGTTATGCACTGATAAATGCTGACTATCTCATCTGCGGTCTTGTGCTCGATCAATGTTTTTCAGAGCGCATCACCTGAACGATGAGATGTACACGCAAAACTTGCAGCTCTCTGATTTCTGGGCTTTACATGATCGAAAACAAAAAGCAAATGGAGACATATTGGCATGCCTCGCGTGATCGATTAGTAGTGGACGAAGCTGCAGCAGGACTGGGCGGTGAACGGAGACAGGTGATCCATGCTAACAGGGAATTGTTGGCACACTGGGTTGTGTTCGTCCTACCGAGTTATCTTAAGGTGAACGCGCTGACTGGAAGTTTCTGTGGATAAGTGTGCCTGCCAGATGGCTAATGGAAACGTCAGAAGGCGGTGTCCATGGAAAGGGGACCTGAATGTTAGGGAGAGACGTCGCCACCATAAAGGCGACATGTTTCCTCCGATGTTGTCTCTTGTCCCCGTGACTAAATCCGGTTTAGAGTTCCTGTTGTTCCCGTTTTATGTCCTGGAGTTCTGCCTTGGTGTTTTCCAGCTCCCTTTCAGAATTTTCATGGAATGAGTCTGAAATGACCTAACGACCCTGTTCCACCCCAAAAACTCCAGAGGAAGTGAAAGCATTTCATTTATCGCTTCTCTGCTCAATATTCCAAGGATATTCCAGTGCTAGCATGGAGATGGAGCATGACACAGACATTACACTTATGTATCCTGTCTGATGGTCGGTAAATATTTGTCTCGGTTGTGTGTGTGTGTTTCAGTTCTGTGTGTTTGTGGTTTTCCCTTGATCAAGCTAACATTTAGTTATTCTCCTCAACATTTAGGAATCCCCCCACCCCCTCTGATCTGGATTCCTCTAGTTACCTATTGGTCCTAACCTTCAGCAGCCAGGTTAGAGGGGTTGGGGTCATTGAGCTTCCCCCGGTCTTGGCATTATCTCTTATCGGCTGTACCGACCCCATTAGAGACGCGCTGCCGTTGACAACTAGTAAACACCATCACCCTGTGGCCTCCCTTAAAGGGGATGTGCCAGTAGAGGATTTTTTTGTCCCCACAGAGCTCTGAGCAAGTCAAAGCCTGCTGATCCCAGCATGGGAATACAGGGGCCCCATGGAATGGTGTCCCGCGAACAGCCAAGGCAACACCCGGCAGACTCTGGCAGCTTTCGGTTGGAGCTATGTACCCTGAGCCTCCATCTGCCTGCCAACAACATTCTGAGCACGACACTTCTAGAAGATTCTATCACCGAAACAGGCTGTTTGTGCCACTCGCTCTGTTTCCCCCAATCCTCCTCTGTTCAGTAGGTCAGATAAAAGCAGAGGAGCTGCCGAGCCAGCCGCGTGATCTGTACGAGGAGAAGCGATCGCCTTTCTTTTTTCCCCCTTTGCTTTTTACAGAAGGGAGCTTCTAACTATGAGCAACGCTTAGGTTTTAACGAGATGTTTCGCGTGTGCACACGCTCTCTCTGTCTCTTTCACTCCGAGTGCGAGTGTTAATCAGAAGGTGCTTATGAGCAATACTTAACCGTTAATGGGAGTTTAGCGGAGTGATCCATCAAAGGCCCGTTAGAGCTCCAGCTCCTAATGAAGACCGATGACCTTATCAGTACTACCTAGAAAGAGAGGGGAGAAAGGAGGGGGGAGGAAGGAAAGCAGACCAAGGGGTGTATAAAAGAGTGAGCGGAAGGAATTAATACCACTCCTCCCTCTCCATCCCTCTCTCCTTACAGCTATATACCCCCCCATCTTTTCTACCTGAATAGAAACAGCGTTGGCAGGGTTAGGTGTCGTTGCTCCATGTCACGCTGTGCGTCACACCCGTGGACAGGTCAGCCAGACAGGATGCTTGGTACCAGGTAGATGCTCCAACAAATTCTCTGAATTTGGACCTGGTGGTGGCTGACTCTTTCTGGCTCTGTGGTTTATTGTACTTGGCCTGTGGTGAGACCTGATGGTTGGCTTTATCTTGCAGTGTGTGTGTTTGTGCGTCACCTTCTCACCTCCAGTCGCATCTTTTCTGTAACGTCCTGCTTGCTTTAATGTTTATGTAGGGACCCCACTTTGAATGGAGTTATATTCCCATCTCCCCTGTTCCCTGGTCTCTATCTCTCGCTTTCGTTCTGTCCATCTTTCTCTCTCCTCTCTGTCTCGCTCTGTCGTTCTCTCTGTCTCGCTCTGTCGTTCTCTCTGTCTCGCTCTGTCGTTCTCTCTGTCTCGCTCTGTCGTTCAATCTCTGATTCTCTCTCTCGCTCTCTCTCTGTCTTTCTATCACTCTGTGGTTCTCTCAATCTCACTCTGTCATTCTACCCCTCTCCCCCTCTCATTCTGCTGTTCTCTCTCTCTCTTCTCTCGTTTGGTCGCTTTCTTTCTCATCCTCTCTCATGGTCCCCCTTGACATCTGACTAATGACGGTCAAATTAGAGATTAGGGGATCTAGTGGGCCCCTTGTTTCCATAGCAGCCAGAGTACGAACACACACACACAGACACACACACCCCTCTGTCCTACACATGATCACACATGCCCAACCAGCCCTTCCTGTCTGTTTTAGTATGAAAGCACGGTGTGTGTATTGCCTGATTGAATGAATCAGAGAACCAGACTGGCCTGAAGGAATACTGGTTCAGGGTAGGAGAGGGAGTGAGCTCAAGGAGAGAAGAGAGCGGGGGTTCAGAGAGGGGGGGAATGGGAAATAGTGCTGTGTCCAGAGAGGAAAGAAGAGGGGAAAGGCTATCAGCAGCATGCGGTAGAAAAGTTTAGCTGGTTCCCTGTTTATGCTTCAGGGCTTACAGTTCAGCCAAGAAACCATGTGACCTGCTTCCTATTGGGACAGATTTTTTGTGATGGTGGGTTGGGTGTTGACCTTACTTGAGGAATGTATTATCTGGGGCGTGTCAATGAACATCGATACACACACCCACACCCCAACAGTTGAAACAGTTTTTCTTAGTCACCCTCCAAAGCCATATCTGTCATAATGTTCTTTGATTGACTATGTTATATAACTGGGATGCCCGCACACACTTACACACACACACACAAAATGTCTGAGTCACTGGTTGAGAAGACAAAGACACAGGAAGTGTTAGATATTTATCTTCATCACGTTTAGCTTATCACCTCTGTCTGTCATCTCTTTGGTGTGTGTGTGTTTGTGTGTGTGTGTGTGTGTGTGTGTGTTCGCAACCCAGTTGCCTGCCCGCACGTGTGTGTTTAAACGTTTGTCATTACCTTAAGAATATGTTACTCATTTACTTCCTGCTTGTTGAGACATGGAAAGTTCTAGCTGGGTTGGGGGTTTCCTGCTACAACAGGACCCTAGCCGCCAGTACCAGGATGCTGGGTTGGTGACAAAGATGAGGAACAGGCTCTGAGGGTGACTGCTGCTGATAGCTGAGACAAAGTGACCGACGTAACCATTGAGAACCGCGAGTGGTGAACCAAAAGCTGACTGGAATGCCGTGACATTGCGTTGCTCTTGGTGAGCACGTTTTATTTGGACTGCCATTTTCTGGATTAACGGGAAAACATCTGGAATCACACACTGATGAATCACTATTTCTTTTTTATTTGGGTCATTTGTTTGATGGGGGGGGGGGTCTAGAACAGTGGTTCCCACTTCCGGTTCTCTAGATGCCCCAATGGTTCCTCTTTTGGTTGTAGCCCTGGTCAAAATCAGCCCAGTGAGGACCTGAATATTGGCTCAACCAGGGCAACTCTGAAGGTGTACTGTTGTATTTCTGGAGGAGTTGGGAATGACTGTTGTAGAGGCAAGTTAGACCCTTAACCTGAAAAAGCATGTGGGGGCTTGTCTGGTAGCAGGAATTGACGGGGGAAGAACATGACATGTCAACTGACAGGTGGGCCTGTGGTCTCCAGTAAAGAGGACACATGTGTTACGCTTGTTGCACGTGTGCACACACACACACAACTCCACACAGACTCCCTTCCTCCGCACCTGTTGGAGTTGAAAGGTTAAAGGTCATGTGAGTGGGTGACCCCCATCCCCCCCACTCCTCCCCTGTAGATCACCAGATAGGTCTGTATGTGTTGTGTGTGTTTCTCTGTCTGTCTGTCTGTCTGTTGATGTTTCGCTAGATGGTACAGTGTGTGTTTGAGTATTCCTGTTTCAGAAACACAGGTAATGGACTGTGACATGTGGTGTGATTGGAAACCAGATACAAAACACAGGTTCTGGACAGACAGTAACATGTGGTGTGATTGGAAACCAGATACAAAACACAGGTTCTGGACAGTAACATGGGCACGGACATTGACCCTTTTCTTCTGTGGACTGTTATAACAGCTGGCTTTTTTTAGTGGGGGAGTTTCATCTGTTATTCTTTGAAGTCTATGGTTTCATCATGTCCCTGCTCAGCAATGGAAGGCTTCAGCCAACACATCTCCATAATCGAGCCCAGAGCCACAGCCTTTCTCTTTTCTCTCTTTCTACTTTCACTCTCATTCTTTGTGTTTCCCTCACACCTTTATGTACTTGATTCATATTCCGGAATCGTCTCTCCTTGTTGAGTAAATGTTTCCCAGCCTCTGTGAAACCTCTCAGCTGGGTTCTCTGTGTTTGGTCACAGGTTTGTTCTGATGGCCATCCATCTGTCACGGTGTCAAAACACTATGGCTGGTTTGGTTTCTTTTACATGTCCCCTCTGCCAACACCACTCCAATGGCTCTTTTGTTGGGTTGTGTTTTATCCAAGCAGTAAGGGAATGAGACATTTGGGAAAGAGAAGCGTGTGTGTGCGTTTGTGTGTGGGTGGAAGTGCATGGGTGCGTGTTGGCTTGCTTCTTGATGGTCCTCAGAGATACAGAGGAAATCATGAAATGAAAAGAGAAAGGAAAAGTTAATGCCAGACATTTTCAGCCCCCCCCCCCCCACCACACATGCACCTGATCCATTTACTGTAACCATTTTTCAGATGTTTTGTTTCCTGGCACTGGTAATCTGTGTAGTCTGTGTCAATGTGTGTGACTGATCTGGGTTACACACTGTCTGCTGAAGAGAAGAGCATGTTGTTAATTAGCTTACTGAGTTCTGTCGTTTTTTTTCTCTCTGAATCTCTGTCTGCCTGTTTGTCTCAATGAATGTCTCTCTCTGTCTCAATGAATGTCTCTCTCTGTCTGGTTGTGTTTCTGTGTCTGAACGTATCTGTGCGTCTCACTGTTCGTCTCTCTGTGTTTTTACTCCCCGTCTCTTTAGGTGTAATCAGATACAGCTCTTGTTTTCTTCAGCTCTTCAGGATCATTGTTATGCTGAAACATCAAGAGGCAGAAGTCCACTGGTTAATATGTGTGACCAGGCAGGGTTGGTTGGTTCCCAAGGCCTTGCGCAGTTCAATAGATGCCAGTGAAACCCCAGCTACACCCTTCAGAGCTTCTAAACTCTTCACTGCCACTAACCCCCTTCCCACTCACCCTCTCTTAAAGTTCTGTTCTGGTCTCCTTCGCGGAGGTGGTTTTCAACCAGTGCTTTGTGTTTGTTGAGCCTCGCTTGTTGAATAAGGTTGTCTTATTTTTGATGGAGCAGCAGGATTTTGATCTGGTTGGAAGTAATCTCTTCTCCATCCAAGAGTGGGTTTTCAAATTGTTCACCTTCAGATGGTGGATGTATACAGTGGCCATCTTGTACTACCACAGGTGATTGGGGTTGATGAGGGGATGCTGCCTGGAGGGGTTTAAATGGTCCCAGGGGTCGTGAGTTAACCCTCATTTCTGAGGAGCCCTGAGAGATGTCCTCAGAAGGACACACACTGGCCTACTTCACTCACGTCCTCATTGACCCAATTCAGAGCTTGCCATAAGCATCCCCCACCTGCGCTCATACACTCCCAACAAGACCCCCTCATACAAGTTCCCATTGCCCCTCCCTCCGCACACTCATTGTTGCTGTGTACAGAGCATGCTCTCTTCCTATTGGCTGAGTGACAGAGGTAAGGACTGGGAGGGGCTGGCCATTGTCTAATAAAGGCGGGTCTTTGTCACAGTGCTGTGAGAACCCGAATGACCCCTGCAGCCAGCCATCTCCATGGGCAACCAACTGGACAGCCTCTGGAATGACAGGGTCCTTACAGAGTGCCCTGTAGGGTGCCATTGCTCTCTCACAGGGCATGTGCTGAACTGTATTATGCCGGACTAAAAGCCCATCTCCGTTTACTGGAGCTGTAGTTAACCAATCCGTGAACTCCATTCAACATCAAATTAGAACAACCTCAAATTATGATTGAATGATTTCTGGTATTCAATATGCTAGTTTGTGATTAAGTATGGCTGCCATGGTAGCCAGTTCTGGGTTAGCGCTTGCAGGTTACGTGTGTGTGTGTGGGTGTGGGTGTGTGTAGTGTTAATTTAGGGTTAAGTCTGGGTGGGTGTTTGTAGTGTTAGTTTAGGGTTAAGTCTGGGTGGGTGTGTGTAGTGTTAATTTAGGGTTAAGTCTGGGTGGGTGTTTGTAGTGTTAGTTTAGGGTTAAGTCTGGGTGGGTGTTTGTAGTGTTAGTTAAGGGTTAAGTCTGGGTGGGTGTTTGTAGTGTTAGTTAAGGGTTAAGTCTGGGTGGGTGTTTGTAGTGTTAGTTAAAGGTTAAGTCTGGGTGGGTGTTTGTAGTGTTAGTTAAAGGTTTAAGTCTGGGGGTGTGTCGTGTTAGTGAATTGTTAAGTCTGGGTGTGTGCATGCATGCGTGTGTGTAGTGTGTGTAGTGTTAGTTAAGGGTTAAGTCTGGGTGTGTGTGTGTAGTGTAGTGTAGTGTAGTGTTAGTTAAGGGTTAAGTCTGGTTGCTGTGCAGCTCGGCAGTATTATGCAAGCTGCAGAGAGCCAGGAAGAAGGGAAATGCATTACAGAATGCTGAGCTCAGGGCTCTGGCACACCGCCAGTCCTCTCCCCACACACACACACACACACACACACACACACGCTCAGCTGAGGGCTTTCCAAGCGTCCCACCAGCCCTACAGCCCCCCCCTCCCCTTCTGTTTAGGAATTCTCTCTGCTCCTCCCTCACCACCTCCCTCCCAACCTCTCTGTCCAGCCCCTTCTCTGATGTCTGTAGTTCAGCTGTGGGCCACGCATGACTCTGGCTGGGCAGAACAGGGAAGCGCGTGTGTGTGTGTGTGTGTTAACTGGCACATTGTAGAGCAACTGCCAGCCGGGGATGTAATATGTGTGGGTGTCTGTTACGCAAGCAGATGTGAAATGTGAGTGTGAGAGAGTGAGGTGTGTCGGGATGTGAAACGTGATCCCCCGTGTCGCCCTGTCGACAAACTGCTAGGCAGGAAGTGGAGGAGTAAAAGGAGGGGGGGGTTTCTCTCCACATTTGTTTCCGCTGTCGCTGGCTTTTGCTCCCTTTCTATCTTCTCACGTCTGTGCTGTTAGTCAGCTGTTCCAGTTAGTCTGAGCGTGAGTTTCCTTATAGAGCAAAAATGTTTTTAGAGAAGTGAAACTCATGTCTCTCTGTTGTGTTTTGTGTGATCTAGCTGGGACATATGTTTCTATTCAACTGTAATTTTGGTATCAGGCAAATTATATTGACATTGTTACAGGCTAAATTACCTTCCCTCATCTAAACCCAGAAGGTATTTACAGGAAAGCTGACCCATCTGCAGTGTTTACACTAATTTCAGTTTAGAAACAACGTTTCACACTACAGACCATACAGAGATAGTATTTCACAGTACTGACCACATAAGAGATCTAATTTCACACTACAGACACCATATCGGCCCATGAAAACAAGGCTCGGCAACGTTTCTTGGTAGTATCTGTAAAAGTAGCAACGTGATACAGTAGCACTCTGGTTGAAATAGCATAGGTGCCCGGGTAGCCTCAACCATACCAAAGAACTTTGATCCAGGCCCAATACTGGGAAACCGACCCCCTCTCCTGGTGTGTGTATGAGTGTACTTTGAGAAAGGCCAAAATAAATCTGATATCTTAACTTGGACCTCCCATTTCTCCATTTCACCTCAGGGAAATGTGAACACCGTGAAGAGGGCAGCGCTAGTGTAGTAATGTACAGTATGTGGACCTGTTATGGTCGGGTCATGTTTTGGCTAGCTAACTTCACTATGCAGATCTGTGATGTCATTCAAATTAAATGTATTTTATAAAGCCCTTTTTACCTCAGACGTTTGTCAACAGAAGCCAGCTCGAATTGAGACTTTGAGCAGGAGCTTTTATTTCATTTGTTCTGAATACATATACAGTATTTGTTTTTGTTAATTTCTTATCAGTTCCCACAGTATCGGCTGTTTTAAATTCAATTCAGCACGTCTATCCCTGTAAAAACCAGAGTGGATTTATGGTAGCCATTTTGTCGGCCACAATGTGATGTCCGTGTCTCATAATTCCAGGTTGTGAGCATGGTTTTCAGACTTTCTGTGTTATCGGCAGGAAAAGACTTCCTCCCGGACATTCTTCTTAGTTTTCCGTTTGTGAATTGTGTGGAGTTGTTGTTATGCGATGGTGTGTGTGGTGTGATGTGTTGTGTGAAAGAAGGCATTGGTGACCCGGGCATGACTAGGTTAAGCAGTGGGACTGGTCGTGAAAAGGAAATGAAAGGGAAATGAGAATGTTTTAGTTGTTCATCTCGCTGGCTCTCGGCTGATTATGTATGATTGTGGGGCCCTGAAGGGCTATGTGTGACCAGTGGATGGCCTCTCAACTACTGCATGTCAGGTTTCATGTTTTCGGAAAATAGACGACAGTTGCGTCTTCTCAGCATATTGGGCAACGATTTTAAGCAGGAATCCAAAATATTGTTGATATCTCCCAGTTTGATCTGACATTTCTCACAGAAACGTCATAGGGAGGAGTGTTGTTCAATATAATTTTTACGTTCCTTTTCTTTCTCTTTGTGGTTGAAAATTGCACTTCTGGTGCCCTGGTTGGTGAATTGTTGCTACATGATACAGACCATTTTATTGGTCATTGAAGTGTTGCTACATGATACAGACCATCTTATTGGTCAGTGAACTGTTGCTACCTGATACAGAATTGTATTGGTCAGTGAACCTTTTCTACATGATACGCACCATCTTATTGTTCAGTGAAATGTAGCTACATGGCACAGACCAACTTATTGGTGTACATCTTATTGGTGGTAAACTGTAGCTACGTGTACTGTACTATAGTGTCCTCTAAAATAACGTCTGTCTAGAATCTGGAATACCGTTTTAGACATTAATGTATGCAAAATGAGTGGTTTGAAACTATTTTTAAGTCATTATCCATTTTTTGAGAAGCAGCATCACATTACAGGGAAAGGAATTTAAAGGGAACTCCCTCTGCTGGCCATTGGCTAAATGTACAAACCAATAAAGGGCCTTGATTGGTTAAAAACCTGTAATTGTCATTATAAATGTAGTATTGTGTATGTAAAATGGGTCATATCTAGTCAGAAAGAGCTGCCATGTTTTACATGGAATGTGCCCAGTAGATATCAGGTTCTAACACTGCCTAAAATGTCCACTTTCATCATGATTTGCACAACATACATTTATGGTTATAATTAAAACGCATGTCATCCTTCCTCTATGAAGTTTCTGTGTGAAAGTTGTCGTATTAATCATACTTTATTGTCTGGCTAACCCTTCTCTCTTCTCGCAGGGTTCCACCTCAGTGGAACGGTAACGGAACCGGCCACAGCGTCAGAATCTGAGCTCGTCTGCAGCGTAAGCGTCAGCTTCGACCGTTGCAAGATCACGGCCGTGACGTGCGGCTGCGGCAACAAGGACATTTTCTATTGTGCCCACGTGGTGGCTCTGGCCCTGTACCGGGTACGGAAGCCCGAGCAGGTCAAACTACACCTGCCCATCTCCGAGACACTGTTTCAGATGAACAGAGACCAGCTGCAGAAGTTTGTCCAGTATCTTATTACAGTGCATCACACTGAGGTGCTGCCTACCGCACAGAAACTAGCAGATGAAATACTGTCCACCAACTCTGAGATCAACCAGGTTCACGGTGAGTAGAGGAGTGGGCCCCATGGCCCAGAGGGTGAAGATGAAGAGATTAGGGGGAGAAAAAAAATGTGGGTCTGTTATTACGTCATAGTACTTGTGTAGTGTGTTTCAAATGGGAAATGCAATTTGAGGGGAGACAGTTAAAGCACAAAATGTTTCTGTGGAAGTGAAGATAATTAAAATAAATTGGATGATTTTAAAGTTAGATTCAGCTGCATGATATGGATGGTTTTAAAGGTAGATTCAGCTGCATGATATGGATGGTTTTAAAGGTAGATTCAGCTGTATGACATGTATGATTTTAAAGGTAAATTCAGCTGTATGACATGGATGATTTTAAAGGTAGATTCAGCTATATGACATGGATGATTTTAAAGGTAGATTCAGCTGTATGACATGGATGAGGAAAGCAAACTGAAAAGTGGGTCAATCTTCACACCAACTAAGTCTGTTAAGCAGCGATGCATGATTCTACAGTTTATGTGGTGCTGCTCGTGGTTGCTTAGTCCACATTTAAGAGTAGAATAAAAAATTGTAATAAATCAGGTGAACACAGAATTTCTTTGACCTGTCCGAGTCTGTTCACATGTGTGGTTATACTTCCCTTCAGCAAGTTTTATTTTGCAGGGTTTACGAGGGTATTTTAATTTTAGAGAGCCCAATGCTTTTGAGGAACTATTGTTCATTTCCCAACATGGAATGAGCGTTGTGTGTAAGTGTATTACTAAACACTGTCTGTCTGTCTGTCTGTCTGTCTGTCTGTCTCTGTGTGTGTGTGTGTGTGTGTGTGTGTGTGTGTGTGTGTGTGTGTGTGTGTGTGTGTGTGTGTGTGTGTG